>WBNH01002722.1:101900-129645 GCA_013401255.1 Urocolius indicus
ATTCTGGTCAGAGAGCTAAAAATATAGTTTGTGACTAGTGAAGAACAAGAATGAAATTCCACTTGCTCACTCTGGATTCATGCATGTCACCCATAGATGCATAGATGCATCAATGTCCCTAGTATACATCTTCTGATCATATGCCTTCTCTGACTTACTGTCAATCATGGAAGCTGACAACATAGCCATATAACGAACGGAGACAGCTTCAGAGCCTCACCAAATTCACTATAGATGTTCTTTTCTCCCTCCAGTATTTCCTCTCCCACTAAATCAAGTAATGTGCAACAGATGGCATACTACTAAAACCAAATACAAGTAGTTCTTATGTAAGTGCAAAGAGCTTATACTATGCTGAAGACGGCAAGGAGGAAAGAGAAGAAAATTCACATAAAAAAGAAACATAAAATTATTGAATATTTTGAGTTGAAAGGACCTTAAGGATCATCTAGTTCCAGCTGCCTTGCCATGGACAGTGATATCTTCCATTAGATTAGGTTGCTCAAAGCCTCATTCAACATGGCCTTGAACACTTCCAGGGAGGGAACAGTTTCTCTGGACTACTTGTTTCAGCATCTCACTGCCTTTGCAGCAAAGAATTTATTCCTAATATCTAATCTAAAACTACTCTTTCAGTTGAAAACCATTTCATTCCATCCTGTCACCACACTCCCTGGTAAAGAGCCCTTCCCATCTTTTCTGTCAGCCTCCTTTAATTACTGGAAAGTTGCTGTAAGGTCTACCTAGGGCCTTCTCTTCATCAGAGTGAACAACATCGACTCTCAGTCTGTCCTCATAGGGAAGGTGCTCAAGCCCTATGGTCATCTTCATGATCTTTTTGTCTGGAGCCAGCTGAGCATGTCCATATCTTCCTTGTGCTGGAGGCCCTAGAGCTGAACACAGTATTCCAGGTGGGCACTCATGAGAACCTGCAGCCCAGGATACAACTTCTTTTGTGGTCTACAAGCACACATTACCAACGTATATTCAGTTTTTTATTCACAAATACCTCCAAATCTTTATCTACTGGGCTGCTCTCAATCTATACATTGCCCAGCCTGTATCCATGTTTGCATGCTTTGTTGATATTCTAGAGGGAAGAGACACCTTCCAACCACACTCCTCAGCTTAGAATCAACACCCTTGCTGAGGGTGCACTCAGTCCCACCATCCTTGTCTTTGACAAACATATTAGTAATCCTGGTCCCAAGGATCACTGTTACCTCTTGGACATCGAGCTGTTGCCAATGAGACTTTAAGAACAAACATCCAGACAACTCCTCCTCCAACAAGTGGTTCACGGAATCTTAAGTGTTGGAAGGGACCTTGAATGATCACCTAGTCCAACCCCCAAGCCAGAACACTAGGAGGAACACTTTTTTTCCATAATGTTCCTCCTAGTGAGAACTAAGGGTAATGGACAAAAGCTGGAACACAAAAAAGTTCTACTTAAACTTAAGGAAAAACTTTTTTACTGTAAGAGTGGGGGAGCAGGTTGCCCAGGGAGATTGTGGAGTCTCCTTCTCTGGAGGTTTTCAAAACCTGCCTGGATGTGTCCTTGTGTGACTTGATCTAGATGGACATGCTTTGTGCAGCAGGTTGGACTAGATGATCTTTAGAGGTCTCCTCCAACTCCTACCATTTAATGATTCTCTGTTTTTTATGTGCTTTAGTATAGTCTCTAGGAAGTTCAGCTCCATGATCTTGCTAGGCACAGAGATGAGACTGACTGGCTATTAGTTCTCCACGTCTATCTTTTAAAACAGAGGTTATATTTTCCCTTTTCCAGTCGCTGGGACTTCACCACACTACCATGACTTTTCAAATATGGTGTATAATTGCTTAATAACTTCATCTGCCAGTTCCTTTTGGATGCATCTGATGGACTTGTGCACCTTCAGCCTCCTTAGATGATCTTGAACCTTTTTTCTTGCACTTAATTCTTTCAGTCTCTGCCTTTGGCTTCTGTGAACGGGATAGTGTAAGTAGAGCACTTGCTGGTGACAACGGGGCCAAAAACATATTGTGTACCTCAGCCTTCTCCATGTCAGTTGCAGTTAGGTCTGCTAAAGTGAATGATTCTTCATTCTTCCAGTCTTCGCCTTTGGATTCTGTGAATTAAATGGTATAACTGGAGCACTTGTAGAGATTGACACAAAAGAGTTGCAGAGTACCTCAGCCCTCTCCATGTCAGTTATAGCCAGGCCTCCCATTTAATTTATCAGAGTGCAGTTTCATTCGTCTTCCTTTGTTGTCATATGTACCAGAAAATAAAAAAACCCAACAATATTATTATCACTATTTATATTCCTAGCCAAGTTAATCTCTAGTTATGCCTTTGCTTTCCTGATCCTCTACCTGCAATCCCAGGCCATATCCCTATAATCTCTCCAGAATATTTATCCCTACCTCCACTGACTATGCATTTTGATTTTGTGGTTTAGTTTGAATAAGAAGGGTTTCAATTTTTACTTTTTCATGGTCATGCCATGGAGAGCAGTGAATTTATGTCAAAATTATTGTTCAAAAGAACACATTGCCTAATGTTATCCACTGCATGTGCATAGTTGCATCCTGAAATTGCCCATCTTTTTCCTTTCTCTAAGAATTGTAAAAGTTCACGTGTTCTCTAGTAGATGAATTTCTTCAACAATATATTCTGAATGCTCCACATGTTTGACAGAGCAGTGAGACTGAGGCAGATGTAGCCTGTCTGCTCAGGCTTTGTGCAAGGAAATGTAGAGGATGGGAGATCTTGAGGACACAGCATGAGACAGTGGCACATGTGAAGCATTTAGTAGGGAAGTGTGATATCTTTATAGAATTGTAAGACACCGAGTGTAAATCAGACTTACTGGTGCTGCTGGATCTTATTAAATTAGTGAGTGCCAGCTAGTCATATCACTGTACTATTACCAATAGTCTGTCTTTCCCCTATGAATACACAATTCCACAATTTCTGGGATGTTTCCAGTATTCAAACTTTCCTAAATATTTTTGAAAAGTGTAATAGTACCGTAGGGACAAGACTTTTCCCCCAAAATATATATAATAGTGTGGGCTGAAAAGGAAGACATTAATAAGACATTTATAACTAAGTTATGTCAGTTTCTCTGATCTGACTATGGAATCTTTAAGCACACACCTAATGGCCCAGTCTTCTGATAGCCAATCAGGCAAAATTGTCATAATCTCTCCTCTCCTCTCCTCTCCTCTCCTCTCTCCTCTCCTCTCCTCTCCTCTCCTCTCCTCTCCTCTCTGTCCTGCACCGTTCTTTAGCAGAAAATTGATTTATCACAAGCTTTGGCTTTACATTAATTACTGCACACATACATACACTAAAAATGTTTTTTGTGACCAATCAAGCAGCTGAACTATCAGTAAAATGCCTTTGAATCACAAAAGTCTTTCAGTTCCAAGTGTCTTTGTGTGTAAGCTAATAGATATTTTGTATGAAATATTTTCCTATTTACTTTCAATATTGTTGAAACTGCAACATCATTGACTTGATTTGCTCTCTTGAACAAACTGGGGAAAACTAGTTTTCTAGTTTTCCTGAAAAAGAGATTTCCTGTGGTTTCAGAATGACTTTTAGTAAGAGGAAGTGCTCATGGTTTGAAGAAACTATATCTAAATTACTCAACATGGTCTCAATAAGAGCAAATTGATTTCCTCAGTATTTACATTTTTTTCACCTTGGAAAGAATGGAGAACCTTGGGGCAAAGCATTACAATAACTCAGTGTTATGAAAGAGTTTGCATTTTTTCCATGTGTTCACTCATTAGATGAAAGTCAATCTTTCTATTATATGAATTATTTCCTAGATGATGGTACTGCAAGTTTTGATTTTATTAATAATGTTTGTTTATCTCGAAACAACTTCATGGCTCAAACCTGAGGGATTAATAATAACAGGCTACTGACTACTTGTATCAGTATTTGTAACAACAAGTTTCATTTATTTTTCTTTTTAACTTGTAACTAGATTCAAAGTGTTTGTGCAAACTCCAAAAGGATTGACATGTGAAGAAGCTCAGAATGAACTTTGTATGGAGTTTTACAAATATTTTCAGAATGCTTTCAAAACAGTCTTAGAGTTGGTATGCACTGGCAGCATTTCAACTCATTTTAATTTTCCTTTTGTGAAAAGCAGATAGAAAGAAACAAAAGTACAGTAAAATGTAAATGAAGTAGCGTATTTCTGTGTTACTATATTTTAAAAATACCAACAAAATAATGAGAAGATGACTTTACATATTTAATAGTGGTTCCTTACCTTGGAATCCACAGAGAAAACCTTTTCTACTTTAAACTAGAAAATTCTTATTTACACTGAACAGTTATGAGATATTTGTGTCCATTTAGAATTGACTTACAGACAGCTTAATGTATAACTGAGCACATACAGCTTTTTTTCTTTGGTTCTCAAAACTAGAACGCACTTTGAGTGTGCTTTTTAGACACTTTGTAGATCGTTGTTACTTCAAATTAAAGCTGTTGGTCTGCTCATGTGAGATATCAGTTACCCTTGTTCACGACACAGATACAGTACATGCTTGACTTTCCACTAGTGAAACCAGTGAGACTATTACAAATGAGAGTGAGTAGAATCAAGACCATTAACTAAATATTAACAGCACCCTAGGAAAGCCTTTTAAAGGTACTTATACCATTTCTCTTATGAAAATTGAAATTGGGTATCTAAGCCCTCTTAAACCAGCAGGTTTTTTCTTCTTCTTTAGGAATTCAAATACCTGTACAAATCTGAAACACTAGTGATTTCATGTATGCTAATGCTTGAAATGATTGCTTGATTTATTCTCATATACTGGTAGCAACAGGTTACTCAACTGCAAGATATCCTTAGCTTCACTTCCCAAAAAGATTACATAAACTTGTGGCACAAAGTAAGATACTGTACATTATGTACTGTGAATATCAGAAATATATCTGTCTTTGAAGAGTATGGATATTTGGCACAGCAACCAAGAATCTGAGTTCAAGGATGACCTTAGAGGACCCTGAAGTCATGGAGTTGACTGGAATTTTTCTGAGTCATCCATACTACCTAGGGAAAATCTCTGTATCTTTGTGTGCTGCATATAAATTGGTCTTTCTTATATTCATAATGTGCTTTTTCATAGCCAGAGCTTTATCTCATGCACAATGGTTCCAATTAGGCCTTTAAGTGGTGTTGTAATATAAACTATGATAAGCGTTCATTAAAAAAATAAATAATCATATTGAAAATATACTCATATATGCATACAAAAAAGACTTTTCTGCAGTTCATACTTTTAGCTGGAAACATTGTTTTCTTTTAAAAAGTACCCAAGGAACATTTTTAAATGTTTGGTCAGGTCAGATTGAAACCTATGACTGGTTAAATTTTCCTTTCAAGTTTTCATCATAACCATAACAACAAGAAGTACAAATCACAAAGCATTTAATTGTATCTATTTTATTTGCATCTAGAGTATGGACTTTACACAAAGAGTCTGGACCTTTAACATGCTACCTTAATATATTCTTCTGAGGCACCTTAGTCAATGCAAAATTGAAGTAAATTATGGTAATTAAATCTTCTCAAGGTAAAAGATGACTGCACTAGTACTCAGCTCTAGCATAAGCCAAAAAAATAAAATGGAGTTTACTAAACTTTGATTCATTAGTTTAGTATTAATACAGTCCCTTCCTAGTGCCTCTGATGAAATCTGAATTTTAAATTAAACACAAAATTTTCCTTTCATTGCCCAGTGTATGACATTAGATCTAAATGAGATACGTGGTTGTATCTGCACTGTCACTGTTGGTCTTTCTTGTTTACATGTCTCTTATTCAATTTATGCAGCTCTCACTCCATAAAACATTAAATAGCTACATTGAGAGGCTTCGTCTGTGGTGTCCTTTGGTTTAATCTTCAAATCGTTTCAGCTGAATCAGGCATTAAGGAGATGGTCTTATACTGATGATGTTATGCTCTGTTCTTGTCATTGAAGTGACCACACTCTCAACAGTCATCAGTGCAGCCCTTCCTGGATCTCAGTTCTATGTCATAAATTTGCAGCCACAAAAAACTCCATTTAACTTTCCTCTGAGATCTGTCTCTGCTGCTTTCTCCTGCTCCAGTATTGAGAGAAACCCTAATAAATCTGCACTTCAGCACTCAATAAAACAGAGATCAATTTGGTAAGCATCAATAGGGAAACAAATAAGACCTTTATAGCTGTTAATAAAGGAAGATAATTGCTGGCATTAGTCACGGCATTTAATTTGAACAAAGTAATAGTGGGATAGTTTGCTTTCCTCAAGGTAAAAAAGTTCTGTGAGGCATTTTCATGAGCCATGCCTCATGTTTTATAAATAGGCAAACCTTACTTTCAAATGATAAATAAATAAACACACACACACATACACACTTTTCTCCTTTCCCAACACAACAACATATTGAAAATGTTTCTGGTTAGCTATCAAGAACATATAAAGAGAAGATTGGAATATAACATCTAACAATTTGTGAGATGCACCACAATCCTAGTCAATGATTGAGTCAATGACTTTTCCTCCTGAGAAGCATATGTGTTTTTTACATTTTTCCTTGAAAAAATGGTTTGTTAATCTGCTCAGAACAGAGCAATAATTGAAATAAAGCACAAATAAGAATGCATGATAATCTAATTAGATAAATGAAAAGTAACTTGATGACTTGGAAAGACATATACCTTTATCTCATTTAAGTTCACTGCTGTCATTACAAAGCTAACTGTTTCGTTTCTTTATCAAAGATTTAATGCTTGTTTCAAATAACTGCAACACAAGGGGAGACCTGCTTTCTATATTGCCAAACTGTTTAATTTATCATGTGGAGTTAGGGAGCTACAGATATGATCAACATATTTACAGCAGACTACCAAGGAATTTTTGATGCTGTACACACAAACCAAAAAATCAGAGCCAAATATCAATTACTATGTTGCCTAAATAGGATGCATAGATGTGTTTTTGGCCTGTTTTTTTACTGCTGAGTCTGATTTGGTAGTTTGGAATGGAAAAAAAAAGACCAAAAGAAATGTATAAAGCTGTATGAGGAGATTAAAAATAACAGAACTTCTGCCTGTATGATACAGTGGAAGCATCTAATTTGGTGTTTCAGTGTGCAGATCTTGTATATATATATTCCAGCCAAGACCTAGGCTCAGATCCTCACTCATCTCCCAACTCCATAACCTAGCTTTGTAAGAGACCCAGTATCCTCTCATCCTATCTTTGACTTGGAATGTTAAGGGTTAAATCTTTTTTTTTTTTGTTCCCTCTAAATTTTTCTGTATGAAGCACCTGCTCAGACAAAGAAACAAGTACTTTTAATCTTTCAAATCATAGTTTCAAAGATATTAGAAATAAAATTACCACGCGCTTTGTTTATCTGGAAGAACTGCACAGCAATATCTGATCGGGTATATCAGGTTATAGCAATATCTAGGCCAAGGCTGCAAAAATTTGCCAAGAGAAATGGTTACAAACAATGACATTCTGTTTGAAGAGGCTCCGTATTGAATTTCCTGTAAAGGAAACATATGTATTGAGTTTCAAGTTTTCCTAACACTATTTTTATAAAAGAGATCTTAATTATTGTTTAGTACTTGCTTTTGTTTTGCAAAAAGTATGGTTCCATGTCAACTTCATTTATATCTGGTCTGAATTATGCTGTGTGTGCTTTGGTTTTCAAGACTTCTAGGGAAATAAAGAACAAGGACAAATATAACTTCAAGTCACTGCTGATTCAGACTATTCATCTTACACAGAGAGTGCTATTGCATCAGGAGATATTTGCATCTCTGAGCGTTAAGGAAAAGGTATTACTACCAAAATGACCATGTGTTTGAACTATTTAAAATAGCCATCAATTAAACAGAAATCTGAAAGAGTACAAATTTGAAATACATTTTTTTTGTGGACCACTGAATACGGTCCTAAAAGTTTGATGTGGTATATATAAAAGATACATAATGTTTCATTGATTTTAAAAATTCAATGATTTTTGTGAATAACATTATTAAAGCAGAAAACCAGAGTCCTTTGTGTGACAATAGCTCTGCTTTCCAACAACAAATTGCAAAGCCTAACTTGAAGTTTCATAAATTTGTGGATTTGTCAGAATTTCTGATAAACAATCTAACAACTAGAAGAGAAGTTGTAAGACAAAATAATGTATTTATAGTTAAAATTCCAATGCTGTGCCAGTTTTGTATAGAAGAAGCTCCCTTTATTTTAGAAAGTACTTGTTGCTCTATTTATGAATAAAACATTTCAATTACAAGAAAAATGAGTCAAAAATCCTTGCTATTTGTTTAACTTGAATGATATGTTACTCAAGATGACCTTATAAATTGAAATTACATTGTAGAAACTGATTCCATTTATTTATTTATTTATCTGGAAAGCGGCCAATGTGAGAGATCTAACAATGTATTCCACAGGAAAAAGTTATTGATGGTGGATTTTAACTGGAATTCTTGTTTAGGGTATCTGAGGCAATAGGTCCTACCTGGGAAATTAGCAAGTCCATCTGTAGACTTTGCTTAGCTTGCAAAACAGGCTGTTCTCTACTTACTAAGGGGAAGCTGAGAGCTCAAGTGCTGAACAATGTGGAAATCCAGAGTTTAGTAAAAAGGAAATATAATAAACATTATGAGGTGTTTGATGATTTTTTTTTTACTTTAGTAGTACTATCTGAAAAACACTATCTGCATCAAGAGTTTTCTATCTTCTATGGAAATGATAATTTAACAGGAACTTAAATACTCCCAAACTAGAGACATTGGTCTGTGTCAAGCTCTTTTCAGATGCAATGCCTTAAATCCAAGACAATAATTAGAAAAATGAAGCATTACCAAACAACAAAGCAAGTTCACATTAGATAAATTTAGGCTAATAAAAAGTGTTTCTAGCAGAGCTGTTGTTTTATTTTGAAATTTAGCTTTTCCTCAGTTGGCTTGCTTTTGATATTTGGAGCATGACTTTGGGTCTTTTAACATAGCGAATGGCTTGGTGCCATTATACACAGACATTTACTGCACTGCAGTCTTCTTTCTCCTGTACTTTGGAGTATATTGAAAATACTGCAAAATATATACAGCAGCACGATGAAAGTTCTGAGCTCTTGCTCAAAAAGTGGTGAAGATTGTCTGCTGCAAAGATGAGCATGTACACATTTCTCTGTTGAGAAGGTAACAGCTACTGAATTGCTCACTGCTTTCTGTGAGTGAATTCACTGAAGAATGTTTGTCAGCTTCTCCCATGAGAGTGTCTATATTTGTAGGTCTCTTCCTTATGCACTAAATTAATGTCTTACTCTGGACAGTCCATTATCTTTCCGCTCTCTCACTTAAAGATACAAAACTTGTTTTTTTGTTTGCCATTTCAATTGGTTTGATACACTGTACAACTTACATTTATGTATTTTAATATATACTAGATGAAAAAGATCATCCCTCATGTCACATCTCTGGAAGAGATAATTGTCTCAGAGATTATATATTTCTGATGATGTTTTGAGATGACCTTGGACAGCTGCCTGTAACTTTTTACTTTGGAGTCAGATATAAGACTTTAAGTGCACTTCTAATTCCAACACTTCTAATTTCTGCCGAGAAAGATGCAGTCATAATTCAAACAATAATAATTAACAGTCACTCTGACTTACATGGAAAATATAAATTTATTTCATATAAATCTGCATGTTCACAGTTTTTGAAAATTCATTGATAAAGTAAGAGGTATCATCGTATAATGAATTCAATGTATAATAACTTCATTCTAAACACATCTGAATGTTCAATGTCTTTGAGATTTTCACCACATTTCTCTTAGCTAACAAATAAATAATATCTTCAGTCAACAAAGATGGCTGTCTATAGCCTTCATGTAACTGATGAATTCCAATATAAAATTCTGAGATAAAGAGAGAGAAATTCAGTCATTATAACCAGGAAAAAATTATTTATTGATCTACGAATGGAGAAATAGTTAAATGTATTGAGACAAATTAGAAAAAATCTGTTCTGAAATCTGCTATGAACCATTCACAGCTCTTTCATTCTCTTTCAAGCAAGAGAACCCAAAGAAAATCTGAAGTAGAATGAGAAGAAATGTTTTAAAGTAGGATTAATAATTTAGACAAAGGAAAATAATTTGAAAGAAATAATAAAGGGAAGAAGTAAAACATTTAAAACATGTCTTTCAATAGACATAGGTATGAAATTAGAATATTTGGATATTTGTTTTTTCTCCTATTTAGTGTTCATAGCTGAATACCACATTTTAACTCTTATGGTACATCTACATGGGATGTAACTGCAAATATTTTAGTAGCAGAAGACCACACTTTACTAGTATCTCATTTTGAATTTTTTAATGTTTTCATTTTCTACTGAAATTATCAATATATACTAATCAATCATATAAAATATAAAAATTTTTAAAACTGAAAAGATTCCTAAATGGAAGGTTTGTTTATCTAAAGATTTTTTTACATAATCTTAGAATTTCAACTAGTAGTTCCTCATCATGGAAAAAAGTGTCCCATTTTTACAGTCATGTGATAAATGACTTGTTGCTGGAACTAAAACATGTCCTTCACAATAATATCTATTTATGATTTCAATACTTTAATTTATGACAAATTTCCATGCTACTTGATTTGTTGTTTTTGCAATTAGCCAACACTGTTCAAATGAAATATTGATCTGCCTTCCTACTTTTCTGTTTTTCAGTTGGTCTCATCCATCAAAAGTTAGTTACTCTTTTTCTTGATTGACTATTTATAAATATCTTGTCCTCTATAGATGCCAAAAATTTTAATCAAGTGACCTTTTAACCTAGTAAAACTATAGCAATCTGATCTTGAATCATTATTGTATCTCTTTGAATAATCCACTGTATTTCAGCACTCTTTACAAGGGTATAAATGAAATGAAATTTCAGTAGGCATGTCATTGAAATTGCTTCTATATTCATGTTCATTATTACAGTCTGCAAAACTCAGTATGAGTGGGATCTCATGCTTCCTTGTATATAGTGATTTGTAATCACCCTTCATTATTATTATTTTCCAAACTATTAAAAATTATGGATCTATTTTTTGGTCCCTGTCTGTATCTGTAAGGCCCTGCATTTCCATCAAATACAAGCAAGTGAAGACAGAAGTATATCCTTGGTCTTCATCACTGTTGCTTTTATGTCTTTGAAGAATCTGAGTGAAAGGAACATGTATCTGAGATAATAAGAGTGCATCTATCAAATTAGCTTATAACTTCTAGATGAAATGCCGAAAAGTGTTTCTTCGTAATCTCAACACAATGTGGGAAAATGCTTCCTGCTTCAGAGTAAAGCAAAATCTACGTTTTCATTTGATTTCTGTATCACACCTTTGAAATCAGAGTATTTCTTGGAAACAAACTTTATATATTAGCATATTAAAATACTAAACATGTCTGTATAGATTTAATCAATCTAATACCACTAGAAATTCTCATGTGTCATGCCTTTAGGCATAGTCAATGTCAAATACCTTTGAAATCTGCCAACGTTAATTTCAAAAGCTGTTTTATATATGATTGCGAAAAAGTAAAAGTCATTTTGTGTTTACATAACATATACTTCAGAGAACCAAGTATTGTTTTATACTTTGAAAGAGTAAGTCTGTTGTTTCCTCATGTCTCAACTTTATTATTTATTTAAATGCTATTCTTAAAACATAATTTGAAAGAGAAATAAAAACGTGACAATAACTAAAGACTGGTTTGATCATTAGTCTGTACAGAAAGGAGTTCTTTAAAAACACTGATGTTTATCTATTGGCTCATTTTTTTTCCTGATAAATAAGAATGTAGGAAAGAACAGTGGTATCCAAAAAGGTTAAAGAGGTTAGTCTACTTTACACAAGAAGAGGAAGGTTATGTTCCTTTATAAATTGTTTCACTGCAGCTGAATCAGATTCTTCACCTAAATAGTCATCTGATGGAGCCTCTCTTTCTCTCCATTGATAATAAAGAATATGTAGCTTGTTTATGCAGAGATAAAACCTTTATGAACACTACTTATTTTTCACAGTAAGTCTGTAGTTTTGCTTTCACTATGGGAAATTTTAAGTGTCATCCAATTAAATAGGACATAAGGAATCAAGTTTTCATCAATGAGTTTCATAGCTCTGCTGTATCCTCAGCTGTTCCTGTCATTGCCGTTTGGAATTTATTCTTATCCTTTTGAAAATATATTTTTAAAAAAATTATATCTGCATCTAATTAACCGTTACGTTGTTGTTACTGTTTCATACTTATGTAATTTGCTTTAAAATATCTGAAAAAAAGTGTATAATTCTATCTTAAATGTTATAAACTTTTTTGGGACACCCATGTTGATTTCAAACCAATTAAGAAGCATGGTAAGATACAACAATGCTTAGATTATTATAATTAAGAGAAAATGTGGACAACAGAGGAAAATAAAGTATTAAGACTGACAATAACCAAAGTCATACAAGAGAGACTTCTCTTGAAAAGAATAACATGAATTTAAATCTGGATAATTTAAGTCTGTAAATGAATTACCATATTGGTAGTAACTCATCTTTGCAGGTTTGGGAGTGTATAGTATACACAAGTATGTACTGCTGTCATTCAGCAGAGATTATTGTGATATCTAGAACACATCAAGTACAAAAAAGAAAAAAAAAAAAATTCCTGATATTAAAAGGGAAAACTTCCATACTTTAAGGAGATTTCAGAGACATGCTGCTCTTCAGCCTCTATTGGGTAACTGTCTCTTTCAGTTAGTTTATAAAAGTGGTAGTAATTATAGCCTAGGATCTGGTCTATTTTTCTCTTTTCTAAGGATGTAATAACCACCTATTATAAGGATATAATAACTACCTAACTGTGTCCAGAACAATGACCCTTATGCTCCTGGGACCACTCAAACTGACTTGGACTGATTTTTATGACCAGAAGCTAACTATCGAATTATGAGGAATCTTGATTTTTTTACTGTACTAGTATTTCTATTGCAGCTGGACTACTGACAAAGCAGCAAGCAGAAACCCTGTGCTAAAGCAGACTCCATTTCTAACCCACTTGATGAGACTCAAAGTACGCAGAAATGAGATTTCTGGCTAGCTTCCTAGAAAATGTAAATATTTGTCCTTTTTTTTTTTCCCATTAGTTTGTAGTTGAACAACCTGAATCTTTAGATTTCTCTGCTTCTTACCCAATGTTACACCAGGCTTGTTTGTGCAATGGCTTAGCTTCAGAGACATGGTGTATATTTCCGCTTATAAATAGGTAATATATCCATAGGTAGACTGATAAAGCTGAGAGAAACCTCTGAGACAGAAGTCAGATTAAAGTGAGTAAAAAATACTTTAGCCACAAGACAAGAGTTAGACTTACCCTGACATATCATACTGAATTTTTTAGAACACTGACCACATTTAATTTGGCAAGAATGATCAACTGAAGTCGAAGTGGCGGGATGTGAACCAGTGGCTCCATGGTTGTTTGGTCTCATCTAGTCTTACAAGGAGATAAGCAAACCTTTTCTTAGGAGTGTCCCTATTCAGCTATAAAGATAGGTTCAAAACAGACTGAATTTGCCAAAAATGCAAGAGAAGAATCCTTACTGTCCTGAAGACTCAAGCAAAGCAGTTTAGATAGATTAGAAGTTTCAGAAAATATTCAGATGATACCATATTTAAAATAAAATGTTTGTAAGTTGTTACCTCATGTAGCATAAGTGTAAAGTGCTATATTTGTTTCTTGCTTTACCAGTTTTTATTTAAAACACTTTTTTTTTCAAATCTACCACCTCGTTTCACCAGTACTTAGCTTCAGTTAATTTGAAAAAAAAATCCGAAGACTGGTTGATTGATCCTGTTTTAATTGAAATTCAAGTTCACATCACGCAGATAATCACAATCTTTCATGATATTTAGAGAAAGCCAAATGAAAAAGATTTTCAAATATAATTAACACTCTTCTGCTTTTAAATGCAAAAAGTCCACTATACAGTTATGGACCTCATATGATGTCAGTTGATGGTGATATTCCTGCCAAAGAATGTACAGCCTACTCTTTTTAGTACACTGATCTCTTGAAGGTTTAATTTATAAAAAAATATTTATTCTAAAGGCTACCACAAAAAGTACAAACTTTTTAAAAAATCTATTTAACTGAACTGCACAATAAAAAAACTCCAAACAACCAGGCAATTTTAAAATGTGTTGATTTAATCAAAGGAGTCCTTGCCACTCAGTTGATTAAAGAAGGTAAAGACCTCATGGTTTGCTTTCTACTTCATTTGCTTCTCAGTTTTTCAGTGCATGGGGAAAAAAAGGAAAGAGAACATGCTTCATAGATCCCAGCATATATATAAAGTACATAAAAAAGACTCAATAGCAGTTGATTCGCCAAACATCACCCTTCACAAACCAACAGTATCATATATTTTCTAAATTCACAATATAACAACAAAAGACAGTGAAAATAATCACAGAACTTTTAATGCTGTGACAGAAAATATAGATAGGTATCGAGAAATGTAAACGTATTAATTTTAAACATGGTACAATTAATATTCACAGTAGCAGGAACTCTTCCCTTTTTCTGATACAAAGACAGCTAATGTCCCTGGCATTTATCTCTTCATTCAAATTTAATGTCAATGCAGTTGGTTTAAACCTTTCTAGAGGACATATGTTAGGCAGTATCCTGTACTAAACAGTATCCTGAGTCCTGGAATTTAAATTCAGTTCACCACACAATGTTTGAGAAAACTTCGTTTTCCCAAGAGGAGTCGTGTAAAACAATAGCCAGAATGTTTGAAGGTGTCTGAACACAAAACCACAAATTTCCTGCAAGTGAAAAATAACCTTGAGAACACGTTATACCATTAGTAAACTGTAAGAACAGAGCTCATTTCTGTGTGTGCTGTAGAGTATGCCCTACTGCAAACACATTTTTCTTTGAAATGCACAGTACTAAAATAAAGTAAGTTGTTGAAAATATTATTAATATATAAAAGTTTTTCTTTTGACATTTGTGCGAGTCTGGTCTCATCCATTCTACACTGCTACTGCCTTTACCAAATCCAGAATATTAATAAAAATATTAAGAGCATAACAAACAGTAAAAAACTTTGAACATGCCACAAATGATGCAAGCGTTAAATTCATGAGAATAAACTACTAAGAGTTTTGGATGTTGTTTATTCACTTAAAAAAATAAAAAATATGTTAATCCTTTTAAAATAATCCATCTTTTAGAGCCCTTCCAGCCCAATCCCCAAGGCTAAATACTTCTTTCCTGTTTTTGATAAGATATTGATTCAGGATGAATCCTTATATACTACTGGATGTAAAATCCAGAGGAGCTGTAAACTATAATTCTGTCTTTACTCATTTTCTAAATAAAAGATATTTAATGGTTTTTAATTAGTTTAAAATATAGTTTTTACTATTAATGTTGTTATTATTAACAGCAATATTAACATCAAGAATAATGAATAATAATAATATATTTCCTCTGCACTTAAGTATTAATCATGAGTCTAACCCAATGTTAGTCAGAAGACTCTCACCATGAACTGATCAGGTTTGGAGAGATTTCATTGCCTTTAATGACTGTAAATTTACACTAGCTATCATGTTAACAGTGTGAAAGACATATATACGCAACCTTTAGAGGACTGAAAACAATTTTTAAACTTATATAAAAAATGTGGCTTGTACAGAATGGAAATTAGGTGAACTAGCCAAGTAATGAATGTTGGGAAGTAAGCTAATGGAATTGCAAAGACAAAAGAGGTGCTGTGCTCCTAGAGATCAAAGTTCCTGTAGATCTAGTAATGGAAGATATATCTTTGATTATTTTAATGAGTTTTAAAACTTTCTACTTGCAAAGTTTCCCAGAAAAATGAAAATATTCTACAAAGCATTCTTTCATTCCTAGTTAAGAGTAAACTGTATATTAGGGTTTTTTTTAAGGAAATTTTCCTGTCATATGTAATATGCATGGTGAAAATACCTCAAAAGTAGCTTAGATACATGACTATGGTCAATAATTTTGTAATCTTAACTAGTATAAATGAACATAGCTCTCATGGAAGAGGGAACATTGACAATTTTTGATTCCCATTGAAAGTCTGATTCATACAGGTTTATCTTGCTTCTGGAGAAACTACTTACTTCACTAAAGTTATTTTCTTCTCTACATAAAATTAGTTACAATAGAATACAATAGCATGGCTTCATAATGTGTAATGATGTGGGAGACAAATGTCATAACGCTGAATGTCCTCTCCTTCATCTTTCTTCCCTCAGCTTTTACTGCTGAGCACTATGTCATATGTTAGGGGATATCCCTTCAGTCAATTGGTAGTCAGCTGTCCCAGTTATGCTCCATCCCAACTTCTTATGCACTCCAAGCATACTCACTGGTGGGGCAGCCTGAGATGCTGAGAAGACCTTGGTGCTTGCAAGCATTGCTCAGCAATAGCTAAAAAATCTATGCCTTTCCAACACTGTTTTGGTCATATGTATAAACCTTAACACCATATGAGGTAACAGAAAGAAAATTAACTCTATCCCAAGCAAAACTGGTACATAAGGAAACATAACAGTTTCAGCATAGGATAGCAAGCACTGGAATAGATGTACTACCAATGGAATTGATTGGGCTACATTTGTGTGTGAGGACTAAACATTTCAAAGTTTTAGTGAAAGATCATGAAGTGATAGATCTAGTTTCTTAATCATCAATTTTGCCAGCATGCAAGAATCTAAACAAATATGAAATGAAAAAGAGACCTGTTCTTGTTTGGGAGCTGAAGAATAAACATTTCCAGTAATATTTTTTTCTCTAATAATGAATTATTTATAGTTCTATAATAAGACATATATACTGGATATTTGCAGAAACCACAGGAAATTAGTTTTCCATTCCTGATATATTTGTTAGAACAAATATCTGACAACCAGCTGCCACTTCAGGGTTAATAAATCTGAGACTATATTTATAAATATAGTTTCATTAAATATTTAATATACTTGTAAGAAATGTATAGAGTAAGTTACTTACATTCCCATCTATTTAACGTGGAAATATATATCCATATTTCATCAGAATATTTTTAAAGACAAAATACTCCTTTCCAACTGAAGTTAAGTGGGAATTATATAAGAATTGATGTCCTTGTCACTTAGAACCAGGAGGACATTAAAATGTCTCTAATAAAACATTTAAATTTAAATGAAGACAAAAAATGGACATTTTAATGGAAAAATAAGAGATAGAAAATGAGGATAAATGTCTTTGTAACTATATAATGAAAGACACACATTTTGAAGCTATCAAGTGGACTTTCCACCCTATTTCTTACTATTATGTAGCGTAGTATTTATTATTTATCGTTGAGGTTTTCACTTCAGAATTCATTCAGAATACCCAATCTAAGATGTCATCTATTATTTCTAACAATGTGACTATAAGATGAGCAATTAGAGTTTGCTAAACTCTTCACTAGTTTCTCATGGAAAAGCAATATTTTTTGAGATGTGGCCATTGTTTCATGTCAGTGAGCAAGATATTAAAAGTTAAATGACCAGTGTCTTTGCAGAATTTCTATAAATCAAAATTGAACTGAATCATCATATTGAAGTCCTAATAACAGAAAATACTTAATTTTGCACATATTTTTATTCAGTATAGCATTTCAACATGCATTTAAAACTATATTCATTCTTAAGTTCAACTAATTTCAGTAGGGCTAAGCAGACGTTTAAACTTATTAATGAAGTAGAAATCCTGTTTAGAACAAGCTTTCTAAGTCCTTTTCTTCTACTGTCCTTCCAGGGTTAGTGTGATTTCTATTACAATTCCACTCTATAATTTTTATTAGGTGAAGGTATATTTAGAAAAGTATTGCTTTTCATAGTATCAATTATATTAATTGTAATGCTATTATTCATATTTATAATTATAATGCCTCCATCTGATGGTATTCTTATGGTTGTTAAAAGATAATAATTTTTTGAGTCTTAAACTGGTTCTGAAATCTAAAAGGACTGATGGAGCCAGCTTCACATATATAAGAAGATGATTACACCTAATTCTGTTACAGGATTTTCTTGCATACCCAGAAAAATGACAGATGATAACTTTAACACGATGAAGCGCTATAGCATTTAGTATGTAATTAGTAATGTATTGCATGGATCTGTAACAAACACAACAAGCTTTGCCAAAGTATGTTTCTATTTGCGTTGTAATGAACAACTTTCTTCTAAGATGTAGCAGAATTAAATATGTTAATGAGCTTTTTGCTTCTGTTTTTTAAGACAAAATGATTTGGCTAAAATAAGGAGCTAATTTTCTTTAACAAAAAGATAAAGGATGCATTTTACTAAGATAGTGCCATGTATCAGAAAAAAAAAATTAAGACCATAACATGTCCATGAGTGTAGAGTAGATGACTTACCATCTAATAGTCTGCTGTGTTCTAAGACTTCCAGTTAAAGAAAATAATAGTTTCAAATGATTTTTCACTTCAGGTTTCTCAAAGTATGCACTACACATACCCATGAACACGTAAACAAATGCTTATAGTGTGTGCTTGAAATATAAAACATACATAATATATAAACACAAAGTATTTTATATTAATAAAGGTGTATTGTACAATATGTATTATTTATGTAGAAATTATACATAATGATATACATATGCAATTTTCAAAATTCTTAGTCAGTGTAAAGTAACTGAAAATTTAAGTGACTGACCTAAATTATTTGGCTTCTGGCACCAGATATTATAGAGTTAAAGCAAACAAAAGAGTTACAAATAACATAAATTTCATTTTGCTCAAGGTAAGTCTTTAATTACTACATTAAAAAAGAAAAATCCATATTTGCTCATAGGAGAACCCCTAAATATCCACTTACTGTATCAACACTTCTAGAAGAGTTTATAGACCAAAATTGTGAGAGATTATTATTGTTTTTTATCTTTTGTATCTTGAAAGTTGTTAAAAACCCACATTGGGTGCATCGTCACTCAGACAGGAAGTCGTACTGACCTTGCACCAGAAGGAAGCTGAACATATTTGTGCCAAATTTTCCAGAGAGTAACTAGAAAGAGATTGATCTGAGTCAGTTACTGTCTTTGATTTATCTCGCTGAAAGCACTTGCCCAGTTGTAATTCTGTAACTACACGAAAGTGTCAACCATTCTTATCCTAAACTTATTCTGAAACATTTCCCTTTGTAAACTCATAGTAATATGGAAAGACCTCATAATCTGCTTTAGATGGTCATGATTACTCTTACATCCTTGTTTACTGCAAACCCAAACTGACGTATTGCCATTTCAACCTTAATTATTCTTTTAAGCTTGAAGACTTACCCTTAAACAAGCATTGGAAATTATTCACCCTTCTTAATTCATCAAGTCTAGATTGAATAGATTTTCATTCATGTGATGATATCCTGATATACAGTAAAGCAGAAGAAAAATATAATTTAGGATAGAAAATATACTGATAACAATGTCATGATGGTGATTAATCTATCACAAGACAGAAACCGTGCCTCAGAGACATGCAGATTTACATATTGGTCAATCTAATTATTATTCAATAAATAAATATTTTTGGTGAATTGCAAATATCTCAGCCTGAAGGAATACTAATTATTTAAGGAAAGTGTAGCTGCACAAAATATTAGATAAAAAGCATCATAGATTTAGGTTTATTATGTCTCAGTGAAAATTTTGCACACAAAATGGAAATACTGGTGACATTTTCACACAAAATATATAAAAAAGCCAGATCTTTCAACACTTTCATAAATTCTTATTATGACGTTACGTAGTGGGTTTGTGTGGCCCTGTATTGGTAGTGCTGGGATACAAGGGTAGCTTCTTTTAAAAAAGCTACCACTGACCAAGGCTGAGTCAATTAGTGATTAACATATTGGAAAATGGTAAGAAGTTGCTGGGCAGGTGTTAAATTGCCAGAGAAGAAAGGGTTGAGAATGTAAGAAGAACATCTCTACAGACACGAGGAGAAGGTACCCAGGCACTGGAGGAGAGAATTCCCTATGACCTGTTGTGAAAGACCATGATGAGGCAGGCCTGCCCCTGCAGTCCGTGGTGGTCCGTGGTGGAACAGAGATCCACTCATAGCTTGTAGGGTACCCCACACTGAAGGGGATGGATACCTGAAGGAGGCTGTGACTCTGTGGTCTAGTCCATGCTAGAGCAAGTTCCTGGTAGGACCTGCAAATTCCTGGAGAAAGGAGCCCACTCTGGACCAGATTTGCTGTCAGGACTAGTGAGCCCATTGGAGACATGCAATTAATTCCTGAAGGACTGTTTCCCCTGTGGATCAGACCTACACTGAAGCAGCGCATGAAGAATTGTAGCCCATGGGAAGGACACATGTTGGAGAAGCTCATGGAAGACTATGTCCCGTGGGAGGGACCCCACACTGTAGCAGTGGGAAGTGTAAGGAGACCTCCCCCTGAGAGGAAACAATGGCAAAATTAATCGGTGATGGACTGATCATAGTCCCCATTCCCCATCCCCTTGAGCTGTTGAAGGGAAACAAGTAGAAACCTGGGAGAAAGGAAGGAGTGGAGGGTTGTATTTTAAGATTATTTTTTGAAGATTTTAAGATTCTCATTTCTCTCCTCCATTTTGACTGATTGTTAATAAAAAAACATTGTCTCAAAGTTTAGTCAATTCTTCCTGTGACAGTAATTGCTGAGTGGTCTCCTTGTCCTTATATTGAAGAATCATGAGTCCTTTGTTATCTTTCTGTCCAATGTAGCATCAGGAGTAATAGAAGAACTTTGGTGGGCATCTGGCACACAGCCAGTGTTAAACCACCACATATTAATATCCAAATAGAGTTTAGAGAGATGCTATAGAGATGAAATCGTCTTTCTACACCCATTGCGCTCCATATGCTTTCACCAAATGCAGTTTTTCTTCATTGTTCACTTACTTAAGTGGTTGAATTTGCCTGCAGCAAAGAATGAAGGACCTCAAGCAATCATACAAACTGATTTTAAAATTAGAAGTCAAAATTAGACTTCTTCAGTGTGTACAAAAGCTAAGACTCTAAATGAAAACTTATAAAGGAGCAAATAAAAATCTTCATCAAAATGCACTGAAAACCATTAATACCTAAATATTTAAACCCATTTTTGACAATGAATCCACAGACATTTTGGATAAAACACTTAAGCAAGCCATGTGGAAAAGAAAGGATAGTGTTTTTTCTGTTCTCTCTAAGTGTTGTGACTGAACTATTTAAGTTACTGCTAATCAAGTGTATTGAAACCCAAATGATTATAACGATAACCAAATACAATAAAAGAATAAAGCCATGAATATACTTTCTACAGGTACAAAACCCTTAACTCCGTATCTTACAAATTTTACACATCAAAAGTGCAACTTACACATTCTTGAATCTTTCTTTTTCTATACAACGTTTTTCTTTTGCACAAACTCCAATACTTTGTCTTCTAAAAGAGTATTTTCATGTTTTATGTACAAAATTCATGCTTCTGCTCACATTAAGATATGATGATGGAGTTAGTCTTTACCTAAAGGCTATCAAGATGATCAGGAGACTGAAGCATCTTTCTTATGAGGAAAGGCTGTGGGTCCTGGGACTGTTCAGCCTAGAGAAGAAGAGACTGAAGGAGGATCTCATTAATTTAAAAGGTGTAGATGGAGCAGCATTTTTTTCTGTTGTATCAAGTGGAGGTACAAGAGGTAATGGACAAAAGCTGGAACAGAAAATGTTCCACATAAACATAAGGGAAAATCTTTTTTACTGTAAGTGTGAGGGAGCACTGGCACAGGCTGCCCAGGAAGGGTGTGGAGGTTTTCAAAACCCACTTGGACATGTTCCTAGGTGGAAGAGGCTCCTTCGAATCCCTATCATTCTGTTATTCTGTGTAGCTAATTATCGCTGATATAAAGACTCATGTTTGAATTTAGCATGTCTAAAAACAGACACGGCAGTTCTTACTTTCTATATGATACTTTCCTACTGTACTATGCATTATTTTCAGCACTACTAATCTGCTTTGAAGTTCAAAAAATGCTTAATATTTTTCCAAATAGAATAGAAATTTTTGGGGTATTAGATTACTTATTTTTTTCCTAGAGTAAATCGTTAAATTTCAAAAATTATTTTTGCTTCTGGTTGGATCAAAAATCACAATAGCGCCATTTCTTAAAAAGCTGTAAAATCCACTAGGGATTATCTAAATGTTACCTCTTGATTTGGAATAGTTTCATCTTTATAGTAAAATAGTTGTAACTCAGACAAATTGTTATTTTCCCATGGAAAATATAGATGAACTCAAAACATTGAAAGTTTAGATCTGTGAAAGATGAGTTTTTTAGAGGTAAATATATTCCATCAACTATTTTTAAAAAATTCTGCTTGCAAAAAACTCACTTTTAGGCAACTTAACATTCAGTTTGTGTACTGTGGATGGTTTAAGCTACCTTTTCAGATGCGTCTTTAATAGCAATAGGCAAACTGCCTCTGTAGTATTTTGCCTCTCTTGCTTTTTTTTCCGTTAACATTAGATATCAGTGACCATAATGGGATAATAGAAATTAGGGAAATCAACATTTGTCCTTAAATTCTTTCCCTTGCCCCTTCAATCCATGTTCTTTTTCCCTACAAGTGTCACAGTTTGAATTTTTTGTTGTTGTTTTTATTTTATGTTTCCTCATTTTGTTTCCTATCTTCATCACTGCATATTTTAGTCAATATTGAAAAACTCATAACAATCTTCTTGAGTTGCTCATTGTATCATTTTTCAAGTTAAATAAAGTACTTTCTAATAAAGAAGACAAACAAAGAGAGGAGTTCCTTGTCACATTTTATTCCTTTTTTATTCTCTTGCTTGCTTCTCTGCCCTAGCAAAAGCATTTGAATGAATTGCTGCAATACCAGTGTAATACTTTCACACAGGATAACCCAGTTTGTGAATACTAGTTTCCTCTGGCATCCTTGGGCTTTCCTTTTTCATGCATGATATGCAGGTTTTTCTGCTCATTCAGTATAACCTCAGGCATACTCTGAAAGTGATTTTCCAGCAGAAGCTGTACTGTTTATTCAAATTTAAGAAGCCTTAAACTGTGAATGTTCTGCCTCACTGTTGTCAGATAATTTGCATCCTCAAATCCTCTGCTCAGCTAATAATTTTCCTGAACAATACTAATTCATATATAAGTTATTTGTCTCCTCTTTTTTGCTAGCAGAATAAAGGTGCTTTTGTTTACATGCACAGACATGACACTCTCTCCTCTGCCTGAGCATTCAATAAATGACTATTCTATCATCCACTCTACTCAATTTCTAATTATCAATAAATAAATAACAACACGTCTGTTTTACAGCTTTCCATATGAGCTTTCCATGTTTCCTTCTTCCCTCATTTAACTTAAAATGAAACCCCTGAACTGGCTGGACTCCTCTGTGTGTTTAAAAAAAAAAAAAAGTGAGGGCTTGTCCATTCTTTCTTTCTTTGTTTTGACAAGGTATGCACTCGAGAAAAGCACTTGTCTAGAAAATGGGAACAAAATTATAAGACTTTGTCTCCCTCATTCAAAGTAATGGATAAACTTTGGATGAAAGCATTTACAACAATATGAGAAGAGAGATGGTACAAACATGCACCCTAAATTAGTTCCTTCCCCTTCTCACAATCATTTTCTTTCAAAGGAAAAAAGATGCCTTAAAGTGTTACCATGACTGTAAAAAATGTCATAGTCTGAAGAATGTTTAGCTGTCCCTCACCTAAGAAGAAAACCAGCAGAATTTTAGACCTTGAGGGCTTTAACTGGTCTGGTCCCAATCTAGCTCCCTGTCCTGGGGCTTCTCTTGGGGCTTCTCCCACCAAGCACACAGCCCAGGACCCTCTGTCTGGCCCCCAGAGCCATCACCCATGCTCCAGAAACACCAGGGACAGCCTCCAGCTCCGTCTCTGAGATGCTGCTTGGATCCTCTGAATGGAGCTGCCTGATGTTCTTAGCTGGCCCTCTGGGTGCAGATGATACCCAGCCAATACTTAGAGCCACTTGTGAGTCTTGGTCCCTGGCACCCAGGATTTGGTCTCTGCTGCTTTTGCCACTCCCTGACAATTAGCTTGCTGTGATTCATTTCCCTACCTTTCATTTCTTCTGTTTCCTTCAAAAAACCTTTGAAGATTTCTTTAGTCAAACAATTGATAAATTGTAAGTAGTCAAAAGTTCCAATCAGGTGTATTTAAAACAATAATACCTTAATTTAATTTTTTAAAAAGTTTAGGTTATTTTAATGTATCTGTCATGGTTTGACATTATAGCTTTTTCTGGTAAGGGGAAAGGGACTGGTAAAGATGGCTCCTGTAAGATGTTGTTTGCAACTCTCCTCAGCTCAGAGCTAAACCCACTTCTGGGGTTGAGCCAATTAGACTCCTCCACAATCTCTTTTTAAGAAGAAGCCAGAAGAGGAGGTTTCTTCCTTCTTCTGTCCCTTCTTCTTCTTCTGGCTGGTGGTGGTGCATGAAGTAGGAACAGTGGAAGAACAGCTCACTAAGATGTAGCGCTTAAAAATTTCACAAGCAATCCATAACTACTGAAGTTCACTTCACTGTTCCACTATAAACATAATAATAAGGAACTCAGAGGTTAAGTATTCTTCTCTATGCTTACACAAGAGTGGAAAGAACATCCATTATCTGGGATGACAGTGCAATATAATATACTCCTGAACACAACAAGGAAAACAATTGTTTCATTGATTATTGTAACGTGTTCAGTTCTGCTGGTAATGTATTATCTGACTTCCTTATATCTTGAGGTGAAGTGTGTATTGAACGTTTCTGGTCAGAGAGATTCAGCCTACAGTGACAAAAGTCTGTGGCAGCAATTGAATACAGATAATAATTTCAGGGCCTATGCAAACAGGTGAAATTTATTGAACTTGACATATCTAATAACAGGAACACTTGACTGTATTTCTTGGTCTTACAGTTATTGAAATCCTTAACAAAATAAGCTTTTCATTGGCTGTTCTTATTTTATTTTTATAGTTTAAAATGCAAATTGTTGAAACAGAGAAAACCTGCAAGGAGTCTTACTAAAGACACTAAATGAATCAAGCCAAGAGAGCATGGGGAAAATGTCTGTCATCTGCACGAGGGTTTGTCTGCGATGGACTCTAAGAACACAAGAAAGATTTATAAAGCAAAAGTACTTTGTACACCCTCTGCATGTATACGCTTGTGGTGCATGCTAAGGCAGAGAGAGCTTCCCGAAGAAAAAAAAACAAAACAAAACAAAACAGGTGTCTAAAGATGTGACGTACTTGAAGCTGGAACACAAAAAGTCCCATAAGAAAAAAAAGAAATTCACTGTGAGGATGATGGAGCCCTGGCACAGGCTTCCCAGAGAGGATGCAGAGTCTCCTTCCTTGGAGTTCTTCAAGACCTGCCTGGCAATGTTCCTATACTATCTGATCTAGGTGGCCCTGCTTCTGCAGGCCGGTTGGACTAGATGATCTCTAAAGGTCCCTTCCAATCCTATCATTCTATGATTCTTTGACTTTTTATCTAACTCTATAATTTATTCTATAGTAAGTATAGTGTGTTTTATATCTTACTAGTCTTCTCCACAACACCATCACCTTTGAAGACAAAACTTCAAACCCCAGATCTGTGAAGATGAGATCCATCAGAACTTGTTTTCACAATCTTCAGTTCTGTTGACTGACTTTTCTCCTTGTGACAGCAGCCCACATCTGAATCATTTAATCCATAGATGTTCCAAAATTTATGATATATGACTCTCTTCAAACCCTACTCTTGTAAACATTGACTCACATTTAGATCTATCCATTATTTCTCTTCAGTCCCTTTGACTAAAATCTGTAAGATCAGATTCTCAGGTTTTAGCCACACCATACATCTTGCTTTAGTCCTTTCTTCAACATGATTAAATTCTGCTACATATAAAATTATGGATATGTTTTATGTTAAGTTTCTTGTTATTTTCCTCTTATGAGTAAGTGCATGACTAGCAGTTATAACTTTGTAGCTATTAGAAAAAGAAAGAACAGAAACCATGATGATTTTGACACAGTCAGTGGCATTACCATAGTATTCCAGTGCTGATCTTCATGTAGTTCATCAAAGCTCTTAGAGATGTTGCTACAGACAACGTAATTTCATCAACATTTAATTTCAATAAGTGCTCTCTCCATTTGGTACAGTATGTATCTCACTGATGGCAAAAGGCACCAGACTAACAGTGAGTTTTTTTTAACTTTCATCCCATGGGACTACCAATGTGTTAAACTCAGGTGGGAGTGATTTGTTACACAGTACATTACCTTCTGGTGCAGTGGGAAGGATTCAGTTTCATTATAAAACTACTGTTGTAGCAAAAGCCTGGAGAGACAGTTCATATTTTTCTTACTTGAAAACAACAAACAATAACACTTTGGATGAAGTATTGAACAAAATCTGGAAAATGAAGCTGATCATATCTAGAAATACGTGCATCTTAGCTCAAAAGGTATTTTAGTCTGATGTGTCAATTTCTTTTTTTCCCTTTCTTGTCTAACAATATATAATCAATTAAGTCCAATCAGCCAAATAATTGAATATTTTCTAGAATACTGTATGCCTTTCTACAATTTTATTCCTTCAGCATCTTATTTTTCTTCAGATAAAAAAGAAAGTTGAAATGATTTTATCATTACTGCAAACAATGAGCATAAGTTGGTTCATTGTTACAAAGTTGAGGACATTTCTTTATGACTAATGCCTAGAATGATGTTCCTTCCTATACTGTAGTAAATCCAGTAATAAACCTATAACTACTGTAGCCACATACACATACAAAATTTAATAAAATGTGAACAAGGCTGTTTCATAGATTAATAATTAAAAATAAACTATGATATTTCATGTTATCTCTGCCTAAATGCTGTTTCCAAATAACATATCTGACTTCATGTATAGTATAGGTTGGTGAAGCTGATAAAGGAGAATAGAACAGCAGTTCAGCCTATCACATTCACATTATGATTCTGAAAGCAACTGCTGTATTGATGACACATCTATAATTCTCCATAAGAGAGATAATGAAAACATAAACTTCAAAGGCTCTCTTATAATTTTTTTTTCATCTTTCTGATACATTCACAGAGATAAGTTACGGAAACATTGTGTCATGGTTTGACATGACAGCCCTTTTCTGGTAATGGGGATGGGGCTGTAAAGATGGTGCATTTAAGAAGTTGTTTGCAACTCTCCCCAGCTCTGAGCCAGACCCACTGCTGGGGCTGAGACAATTAGACACCTCCACAAACATTTTTTAAGAAGAAGCTGGAAGAGGAGGTTTCTTCCTCAGTCTTTTTCCTGCTTCTGCCTTCTTCTGTCGCTTCTTCTTCTTCTGGCTGGTGGTGGTGCAAGGAGTAGGAACAGTGAGAGAAACAACCATGCGGACTCCAAGGTCAGTGATGAAAGAGAGGAGGAGGTGTACCAGAGCAGAGACTCCCCTGTATTCTGTGGAGAGAAGTAGTGAAGCTGAGATTTATTTTCATTTCTTTAAAGACTCCGCATCAGCGGCAGAGACTCATTTTGATAAAGCTGGCCTCGGACCAGGGGCAGTGACT
>WBNH01002722.1:130072-190853 GCA_013401255.1 Urocolius indicus
TGGAGTTTGTTTTGCCCAGAACCGTAATTGGCAGTGAGCCCTCCCTGCCCTTGTCTTAATCCACAGCAACTTTGCTTATCTTTTTACTCCCATTTTGCTGGGGCCTCCACCATCCTAACGAGGAGGGGGGTGAATGGAGGCACCGAGCGAGAGTCTGTCGTGGTGCTGCTGTGCTAGCTGGGCCAAACCATGACAGTAAGTTTGCTTGATTTTTTAAAATATTTTTTTTAAAACTGTCATCATAAAATGGATCCTGAAAACTTCTGTTTATTTTTACTGGATTGTTTGTTTGTTTGCTTATAAGTTCTTCAAGACAAAATATTTCAAGTTATTGTGAAGTGAAAATAGTGTAATATAAGCTTATAAAGAATCATGATCTTTAAGATATAGAGGTGATATACATGCTTGGTTTTTGACGTGGGTTTTGTCCAACACTATAGATCATAGAATCATAGAATGGTAGGGGTTGGAAGGGACCTTTAGAGATTAGAGATTAGGTGAACCCCTCTGCAGAAGCAGGTTCACCTAGATCAGGTCACATTGGAACATGTCCAGGCGGGTCTTGAAGACCTCCAAGGAAGGAGACTCCACAACTCCTCTGAGCAACCTGTTCCAGTGCTCCATCACCCTCACAGTGAAATAGTTTTTTCATGTATAAGTGGAACTTTTTGTGTTCCAGCTTCATCCCATTACCTCTTTTCCTGCTGCTAACTACAATAGAAAAAAGGGATGGCTCAACCTCTTGACACCTACTCTTTAGATGATTATTATTTTCCTAATGCTAACCTTTTAAAATCTCCTATTCTTAGGTATATTTGTCATCTCAGGTATTCAAAACAGAGCAGACATATTATAGTCTTCCACCTCTCTATCTTGAACATGTACTAATATGTTACATTTCCGAATTTGAGTCCTCATCCATTTCATGACTGAGATGAATTTGAACCTGATACCATTCTATTTCCTTGTTTTAATTTACTTTTTCAATATACATGCTCATTTTACAGATATGTCTGCTGCAAAGGAATCTACCAGAATTTTGCAGAGAGACTTCAGGCTAATTGCATTCTTTTCTTTCCTATAGTTTTTTTTTCTCTCAGTATTTATCTATAATTTGTCTTAGGGTACTTACATATATCGTAATTTTTCTGGAATTATCAAAAGTAATTCACAATTTCCAGAACCTCTCTAATTTTTCCATGTGTAAATAATCCTCATATCACAATTCTTTAAATGAAAGATTCTAGCTAAGTTGATTTGAGACAGAAAATTATTTTTTTTTCCACTGTCTCATAAGATCATTAAATTCCAGTGCAATTTGTCAAAATATAACTTTGAAACTATGAGCTTCTTGTATCTATAGCTGCATCTTGATGAGCACACTCTGAATAAAAAGAAATCACCTCAATCTGCCAGCAGACAACCTGAGAGAAAATCTGGTGGAAATACATATATTAAAGGCAATAATTTAAAAAATTGTTAGTAGAGTTGTATAAGGCAGCATCTTGACAGTTACAAACTTCAGAAAGTTATATCTTACAGCAATAAGCATGAATTAACAATGTGCCCTCGTGGCCAAGACGGCCAATGGCATCCTGGGATGCAACAAGAAGAGTGTGGCCAGCAGGCTGAGGGACGTTCTGCTCCCTCTCTACTCTGCCCTGGTGAGACCTCATCTGGAGTCCGTTGTCCAGTTCTGGGCTCTTCGGCTCAAGAGGGATGTGGAACTTCTGGAGTGAGTCCAGCACAGGGCCACCGAGATGATGATGATGACTGCAGCAGCTTCCTTATGAGGAAAGGCTGTGGGAACTGCAGCTGTTTAGTCTAGATTTGAGGAGACTGCAGGGGGATCTCATTAATACTTAAAAGTATTTGAAAGGTATATATTGAGGTGATGGGGAGACACTTTTTTTTTGTAGTCTCCAGTGATGGGACAAGGAGTAATAGATAAAAAAGAAAAAAGTTCCACTTACAGAAAAACTTCTTTATGGTAAGAGTGAGGGAGAGAACGGCCACAGGCTGCCCGGGGAGGTTGTGGAGGCTATTTCTCTGGAGGTTTTCAAAACCCACCTGGACACGTTCCTGTATGACCTGATCTAGGTGGACCTGCTTTAGCAGGGATGTTGGACTAGATAACCTTTCTATAGAGATTCCTTCCAACCCTGAGCATTCTGTGATTCTGTGATTTAGCAGTGGTCTTCTTTCACAGAATGTGTACATTTTGAATTTTATGTTGTGGTTGACCAAAATAAAACCAAGAAAAGAAAATCTAGAAATGTTTTTGTTCCTGTTAGATTTTCAACCTGAAATCCAGATCAAAGAATGTTAGTCTGTAGTAGATTTATTCTTGTGTCTGAAAATTATTGAAAGGAAAAAAAACCCAAACCAACTCTCCAAATCTATTCAGATTTGACCTGTTTTCTTCTATGCGATCTGAGAACTGAAGATATTAAGAGCTGCTTTAGAGAAAGAAAATAGCTTAGAAAGATAATAGTCAAAATACAGTTTCAAATATGCATAACTGCCATTCATTTAGATGCATATTCTTTTTGACAAATACCAGCTATATAAACAACATTGTATTATAGCAGTCTTCTGCAAATGAATGTTTTCTGTACAGGTTTTACTAACTGCCATATTTGATACATGGATTCTCAAAAAAGTAGCACAATCTCTTTAGTTAACCAGAAGCATATATGCTTAAAAGTTCTCCATCCATTCTGAGTACCTACATAAGCCATTTGTTTCAGCAAACCCATATGTTATAAAAATATGATAGGTATAACTTTTTTTACAATGATTTCTTACTTAAGTAGACACAGGAGTGGATAGGAAAACCAAGACTTTTAAAGAATATTCAGGCCTATAAAAGAATAATAAGCTGAATCTTTAACAAGGTATATATCCCAAGGTGTATATATATCTTTAGTCTACTTATAACTATAACTCACAGTAAAATAACAATTTAGTCCTTCTAAAATTAACATCTGAGCTATTATAGTAGCAGAGTTATTTTTTTTCTAGCAAAATAATGTTTATTAAAAACGGAGTGTCACAACTCAGGTAGTAACTGAAAGCCATGGCCTCTGTTCTGACATATTGCAAATATATTTTAGTGCTTATAAAAATTTAGTTGTATCAGCTGTGTTTTCCAATGAAGAGTATTTACCTTGATAATAGGCAGCATATTACACCTTTATTCCAGAAAACTTGATCTCTTAAACAAATGTCATTTGATTCCTAGTTGACATTCCTTTCTTATACCTCCCTTGTATGAAGTTAGTTTTGCAAACTGAATGAAGCAAGTGTCATATTACATTTTCGTTTTTATTCCACAGCATTCACATATAAAGAGCAAAAAATACACGCACAGAAATGGAAAAATATCGTCATCAATTTCTGGATAAAGCAGAGAGCTACTTGACAGAGAGTTTGATCTAAGGATAACATGTGGTCTATTCCTAACTTGAAATATGTGATTCACCATCCACTGACAAATTCCAGATTTGCTTAAGTGCAGAGTTGATTCAGAACCATTCTTTTTAAGACCATAATCCATTAAATCCCAGTGAGCATCCAATGTTATCTGCATGTTTGGATGTGTAGTAAATATAGATTGACTCATCAACATAGAGTTGGAACACTATTATGCTTGTATTATGCTTGTCTTTTTAGCATAGTAGACATAAGCAAGCAAATCAAGTAGGACAACATCACCCTTTTGGACAGGGTGATTTGAAGTATCCTTTGGTGACTCATTCTAATCTATTTTATACTAAACTTCTTTTATATAATCCTTTCCTTGAGTGTGCCATTAAAGGAGGATGACAGAAGGTAGGAGGTGAGAATGACTAGATGAGTATTCAGCACCAGATTGGTATTCCATTAATGTGAACTACTGTTTCTTTATCATCAAAGAAAGACATTTGCTTGGTTATCCTTAACCGTATAGTTTTATTTTTACTAGAGTTTTGCATTAAAATAACTCTGAATCCTAGGTTTGTTTTTTTTTTTTTTTTAAATCTCGACACAGTATTCATTTATTTATTTAGCATTGGTAGAGATTCAAACAGAAACATTATGTTTTCTTATCAAAGGTGCTGGAAAAAGGATAAAGTATACTGTACCTTGCTTCTCTTTGCTCCAAACACCTAACTAGGAAACAAACCCTGATGAAATCCAATGTTGTATTATTTACATTTAATTTTGTTGCACAAAGATAATGTTTGTAGCTCCAACTACACAGTCAGAAAAAAAAAACCAACAAAACAGAATTACCAATAATTACAAATCCATAAAGAAATGATGATGCTAGTGTTTTAATCCCTGTAGACTCTTTCTGTAAGATCAAGCGATCTTTTCTCTAGCCATGCAATCATACTAAAAAAACTTGTACATCCACACAAACTTAGTGAGTATACTGACAATAGTGAGAATAGAAGTTTGCACAGTAGGTTTTGGTGTTTTTTCCAGATTAAATTACATAGGTTGAAGAAATAAGGTTTTCCTCTTTGAAAAACTTTGCCTAGTGGAATTTGAATGTAGTTTTCAGAAAATGTCTAGAATTATATAAAGAGAAAAAACAAGAATATTGTGATGTTTTATTTGATTTACCACCATTTTGTTTGAGATAGATAAGATATGCTTACATTTGGTTTTTAAAATTAAAAAAAAATAATTTTAGATAGATGAATTAAAAGACTAATTATCTGCACTAACCACTGCTACCTGTGAAGTAGACACCAATCTCCAATGTTTGGATTTGCCAAGATTCATGTCTGTACTGTATCTATTGTTGTCCTTTAACCTTTCCACTGTTTCTTACTTTCCTGACCATCTGAAGACAGTAGGTGGGTAACTTTCATTCTGATTCTGCATATTGATTTAGTATACTTTCAGTGCATTTTGCACGTGGCATGCTTAGACTGCGATCCAATTGCCATCTCCAAGGCAACTGGTCAGTATCCTGGTTGTATTTACATTTCTGAATGGAGAACAAAGGAGAAAAGAAGGATATTTTATGGCATTTATTTTGTTTTGTATAGCACAGGTGCATGAAGAGAGAGAGAGGGAGAAGAAAGGAGAGAAATGAAAACAAGGAAGGGAGGGAAAGAGAAAAGGAGAGTGGAAAGGAGGGAAAGAAGAAAAGAGGAGGGAAGAAGAGAGGTTATTTTTTGTGATACTCTGTGAAACAGCATGGATATTGCTCATTATTAAAAAAAATGTATTTGTATGGATTTATGAATTGAGAGGTCTTTGACAATTTTGTTTAAAAATAGGCTTACACTAAGTTATGCCATACCAACTAGTGATTTTACTAACACAAGTTTGAATTTTGTCAGATTAATGTGGAATGTAGAAAAATGACCTTAGAACTGCTTAGCTGCAATTGAGGAGAAGCAGTTGAACAATGCTGTCTCAGTTTCTTCAAGAGTTATTTTGTGTGGAAGAACCTGGAATACATTTGTAGCAACATAGGCTCAGCTCTTACTCATACTGCGCAAGCAAATCGGAGTTTGTATTCTCCTTTGTGATATACTGAATTATATCAGTTACAAGTGTAAAGTGACCAATTTCTGCATGGCTAACTGTTCCTCATATGACAGAGTCTTGCTGGATGAAGCTCTTGTGGAATTGCTGGTATTTTCTTTTCCATCACCATGCAGTCACAATCCTATGCACATCTACATCCAGACTAAGCTATTCAGTCAGCAAAAATGTGCTTCATTCACAGTGGGTCATGCGGCATACTATGGTAAGAAATTCACTACCTGTTCTTCAGATGCAGTCTATTGCTGTAAGAAGGATAGAAGGAAAAGATCTCAAATACATCAGAGAGGGGAAAAAACAGACAGATCTGAGATATTATCAGGAAGATGATATAACCTGTTGTGAATAGACTTCAATGTTTAAAACACCAAAAATCACATCACGGGCTAGGATGACATTTTAGGAAGGTAGGATTAATAGTGGATCAACCTTTTTGTTTCTTTAAGTAGAAAAAGGCTATCTATTCCTACTTGTAGTCAATCACTGTCAACTATCAAATTAAAGTGAAATATAAATTGTGCTTTTCCCATATATTTTTCTCAGTTCTTGTGTACTTTATGCTTCCTCTTTAATAATGGAACATTTTAAAAAGAAAAACAATATTGTTTTCATTTACGTCTTTGTTTTTCAATTTTTACAAGTCTTTTTACAAGTCTGAATATAAATGCCAAAACTTGAGAAAATTTAATTATTTATTTCAGTTTTAACGTAAGCAGAGACAATTATGATAGCAGTAGGTAACGCTTTAGGAAAAGGAAATATACTGACACAATAAAAATCAGAGTAAAGTTTATAATGAAAGGATTCACTTTGCTTTCAGAGAATTCACTTCCTCAGCCTTTTTCTGTAATAATAGTAGTGAGATAGAAATGGAAGTGGCATTAAGATTTATTTGCTTGCTTAATATACAGAAACTTCATGAGTTGTGAGTACAAAACAGATATTTACTAGGCCTAGTAAACCTCACTGAGGTTTTAACTTAGTATAAAATTGAGTCTCATATTCTCTTTATTAACATTCTGTGCAGGTTTTTTTTGGTGACAGGTGGAACTCAGGTCAAATGTGAAATCTCATTACCAAGGAGATAACAGCTTTTGTTTTATGATAATTTTTATCCTGTGTTTGATGCAAACTTTCTGAGTGCATAATGGTTCCAAATTGAGTGGGCTTATCTACATTTCTTTTTCTTTTTCTTTTTTTTTAAATTCTATTGTGACATTAAACTTCAAGAAGCTATCACCTGAATATCAATTGACAGTTGCATTTACAGAGACGTAAAAGAGCTGATGCAGCATCTTTCACTGTAAGCTTTGTAACTCAGATTATGAAATGATTTTGAAAGTAAACTTTCATTAAAGTAGAATGTGATAGTATAAGAGCAAAAATATTGTAAAAACAATTTGGAATATGCATATGTAGAAAATGACATTTACAACGGGTTTCATAGCAATTTTGGAAGTGCAGGAGAGGCACAGAAGATCGAGAAGCAATGTTTTGACAAGATTTCTATCTAAAGACAATGACAATTGCTCATTTACACCAGTTGGGTTTTTTTCTATAACATATATTTCATGTAACACTAATATAATTATTTTATTGTAAACAAGGAATTTAATTCTAGATTTGATGTCAATCTTCTTCTAGCATCCATTTTATGAAAATTATTTTGGTTTTAAATTTTGTTTACAAAATCTATCTGATCGATTACAATCAGATAACTCTCTAATTTTCTAAATAAATAGGGGAAAAAAAGGAAAAGACCATACTTCCTTTTAGAAATCTGAATTATATGGTGTTCATAGCATGTCTAAATGTTAACTGATTAAGACAATTCATGGAATACTACTTCATTGGTAGATTATGACATTCTCATTTAATGTACACTTAATTTCCCCAGTGTAATCAACAATCAAAAGACAAAGTTTTCCCACACATTTTAAGATTATATGATTTAGTGCAAAGAAATAATGATTTATTTATTCATAAATCATTATAAGAGGCAGAGTTCAGTTCCAGTAAATAACCATGTTATTATAAGTCTTTGTCATACATCTTTCAAACTAGTGTCACAGGATTGCAGAAGGAATTTCAGTTCTTCTATTTCCTGCTACTTTGAATGAAGGATTTAACATAAGTATTATATGTTATTTTATATGTTATATGTTTATATGTTATTTTTATTGTATTATATTTATATTTATAAATAGAAATATTTATATGGTTATATATTTATATTATATATGTTATTTTAACATATTTGAAAGTTCGTTGTTATTGTAAAAATTCTGACTAATAGAATAACTAATTTGATTATTTGATTATTACATTGATTTAAATGAAGCTAGTATTTCAGGCTTTGAAAATAAAAACAAGTCTGTATTTTTTTTCAGAGCAGTTGCATAGACAGAATAGCAAGTGATGCAGGTGGAGGTGCAGCTCTTTCAACTTGCTTTCATATACCACAAATATGTACACTATAGCTGTGTAGTTAGGGGTACACGTTGCTGAGAGGAAAAAGAAGTTGATGTTAATATCTACTGTTGGTTTCATGAAACTATAAGCTATTGCCATTTTTTTGATTTTTTTTAAACTGTTCCTAAGTTTGTGCAAGTCTTTATTGCTTTATAATTTTTTTTAAAAATACTTCTGATGCATAGCTTACATAAGTTAAAGTTGAGTCTTTGAAATCATACAAATTTAGATATATAACCAAAGTTATAATAGAATGTACAGTTTATATCCTTGTAAGGGATGATATATAGAAGTGTAGAGAAGAAATACTAATACTTTGGATACCTATTTTCTCATCCATTCTTTCAATTTGGGCACTGAAGTAAAACATTACTGTTTTTTGATACAGATGCTGAAATTATTTCATACATCTTGGACTCAAGTATATTACATAGGCTGGCTTAAAGGTAATTTTTTTCTTAAATTCATGTGATACATTAATTTTAAATGTTAACTGTTGCTGCTTATCAATGCAGAATTTATTAATAGACTGGGTTGATTTACTTTAGTTTTCTAAACCCACTCTGTTTATCCCTATGATCATGTGACTAAACTAGACAAGCTTAGAAAATTGATTCATAGCCTGTAAGATATACTTCACCTATGATAACTTGAAAGGGTATTTTATGTATTTCAGACTTGCTTTCTAGACCTTGCTCCTGAGAGATGTCACTGAAGCAGACTTACTGGTTTGCCTTGGACTGGGGCCTCTGTTCTCTAATGCATTTTTTTTTTATTCTGCTGAAGATAAAATGAATGAAAGCAAGGCTGAAATTTGTCAGATCGATAATAAATAGATATTTCTACTTTCAACCACAACTTAGTCTTATTCAGAAGCTCACTTAGGACCTTGTTCATCTTGACCAAATTTTCTCATTCCATCAACCTGTGTTGAGCATCATGCTTTGTTTGTTCACTTCAAGTTTCTAAAAAAAACAGATCAAGATACTAAATTATTCTCAGCAAGTAAATCTGTTTCATGGAGTGACTTGTGATAAACTGTGAAGCAGTGTGTCAGTACTAAAGCTTAACATCCAGGATCTTATATGGTTATCTTGAAATCAAGGAAGAGTAACAGAGAAGCAAGATGATTGGAAATAGTTTAGACAGACTTTGACAAATTAACTAAAGGATCTCCTTGTACTTAATCTGAAGTGCTCACTCTTGGTTTACTCTGTAACCCATGTGACCTGATTTGTAGTTCAAAGTTGGACTAATAGTGCTGCATCTTCCTGATCAGCTTTGGCAGTAAGTAGAGGAATGAACAGACTGAAACACAAAATGTGAAACTCCATTATAATTACTTTGTACAACATGACTAGCAAGGATACAATTTAAAAAATAATTATCTTCCAAAGCACTATTAGAGACATACATCATCTGTCTCCCATGTAAAATATAGAGTTGCATTAGATTTTGAATTTTCTTAGTATTTATCTAATGTACAAATACATACACAGATAAGTTGCATTAAAATGTAGAAAACTATTTTATAGAGATTATATGAGTCAAGTCATTTTTGCAGGGCTTCTGAAAAAAAAATGCATACAGTATTGCATAAATGGTCTTCTGTAAAACAGTAGAGTTGAAGTGAAAAGTAATCATTTTATTTACAAGGTAAGGGATAAGACATACTCAAGATGTCTTAGTGTATTATTCTATAAAATCTTCCCACCATCTAAACTTTTTTAAACCAGCCACCTTTCAGTAACACCATAGTTAATTTCAGACTTGCAGTTACTTGAATAATGAGAGAAAATATAGGAAAATAAATGCCCCATTTATCTGGAAGTTTACTCTTCTGCTTTTGACCATGAACATTCTGAAAACTTTCATTTTTAGACACATAAGTAAATTTTGATCCAGACTCAGGACACAAAAATCCCTGTCCTTTTGGTCTCAAACTTTCAGTGTCCCTGATGCCTTAACACATTGTAGTATATAAAAAGGTGTTTGGGAAACATGTAATTTAATAAGTAATCTAGATTTTCACTAGAAATTTACCATCATAATTAAACAAAATTCAGAATTGAATGATCAGAAATTGATTAATTTAATTAATTAATTTCTGGCTGGATTACTTAAAGATCTATGGTACTGCTAATCATTACTACCAATCAGTGTGCTATGAAGGTTCCCATATTTGCAGTCAGCTAAGTAAGATGCTTCTGAGCAAGTATTAGCATTGATTTTGATACAATTAAGAATTATTTTTAATATCACTTATCTTACGTGTAGTCAGATGCTTGTATGAATATTCACTGCCCTTATAAGTCAACAGATGCTGGTGCTTACTGTTTAGAGCACAGCTTTGTCATGGAAACTTCCTCTGCCTTTCACATTACAGCTCTCTGCCTTAATGACTTATCATATATCTGTTACAGGTCTGAGGATGTTTTGCTTCACACTTCTGATTCATTCACACAATAAGTCCTACTAAAAATTGTGTTTCTGTGCTTGGTACTACTCAAACCTCTTTTATTATTATAGATAAGAAAGCTTCCAGAAAATCTTTTTAAGATCTTAATGGTGACTGCTTTTCCCAGAGTGACTCAGAAAGCAGGGATCTCAAACATTTAATCCAACATTACATTAAGTGCACTAATTATAACCCTTCAAATGTTAAGCTGGAGTGAAGTAACACAGTACAAGCAGATCTGAGAACTACCTAAGACTGAAAGAGGCATTTCTATCCTTTCATCCCTGCTGCATGTTCTTTGTCCCTGAATGTTCTCCAAAGTTGATTTCAAGATGTATCAGGTCCATGAAATTGCTGAGGGGGAAAAAATCAAAATGAAAAAATGTTTTGGTTTCAAATTTGCATTCCAACAGATTAATGGACTCATCTGATCACTGGTTGAGTACTTATATTGATGCTGCAAGTCCACTACTTTTGGTCAGCATTTGCAGTAAATTCAAGCCAGAAAAAACTACGTTCATACCATCCCCAAAAGATATTTTTCCACTTTGTCCAGAAACCATTGCACCTATACAGTAAGGGGCTGATATAGGCATGGTGGGGTGAGGAGTTTTGGTCAGGGTAGGGGATTTCCTAAGCCAAGTGTATCATGGAAGAAGGGTACATAACATCACTCATACTTCTGCCACTTCTCATATACCCTGGAAGACATCCTGCTACAAGACACAGCCCTGCAACAGGGATTGCCTCTTCCAGCACAGTGCTGAAGTGCAGCTGTCTGGCAGTCCCCAGTTCTGGCATCATCCATTGGGTTCAGTGCTCATTTTGCACTTCCTATCCTACCTCAGCTCAGCTGAAGATGCTTAAATATCTACTATAAGAAGTGTTCAAACACCTGACAGCTAATTTTGATGGAAATGGCGAAGGATCTGTTTATGGGAAGAGCTGATCTGGCAGACGGAAAGGGAAGACTTGGTTACTTCTGCCAGGGAGATGGGAAGGATCAGCTGTGAGTGAGGTGACATTGCTTCACTCCAGTCAGCACAGCTGCAGCTGGAAGAGGATGTCTTTCTCTACCCATTGTACTTCAATTCAGAGGTAGATTAATTTCAAATCTAATAAGTACCTTCTGTAGTCTCACACTTTGGGTGTGATAAATCTGGTGCTTGATGAAGCATGAATCATATCCCACAAAGGAGGTCAGAAATACTACTATTGATTCTTACTTCATGGAAATTATACTGGAGATTCAAGTTTGGTAGCCTTTATTAAAGAGCTTTTGCACCTCAGTGTCGGAGAGAGCATCACGGAAAAATGACAGACACCAATATGGTTAGGTCATAGCTCTCCACTTTATTAGCGAGCATCAGGCTTTTATAAGCAATGCAAAGCTAGCTTGGTTACAATAATTCTGACTGGTCTTTTCTCTAATGGCCAGTTGTACTTTCTGCGACAACCTTTGTGGTTTCACATAATGGTTCAGGTTCTGCTTTGCTACATTCTTTTAAGCTTACAGTTTCTTTCCCACACGCACAGTTACCTTCAAATCTACACTCTAACAAGCAACTTGTCCTTGATGATTCTTCAGGCCCACTGGTCCCAGGCTGATGTAGCCAAAGTCTGAGCATACATCTGAGGCCTGTGTCTGAGCCTCATGCAGCTTACAGTCTCACATAACCAAAGTCTGGGTGGGCCACATGTCCTTTTTCCTTCAGGTACATTACTGCGCCCCAGTATTCTTGTTGTCTACCTCAGCTGAATAAAGAAGGTGATTTAATTGCTTTTTGTGGGTTTCTGCAGTGCTAAAAAAACTAAATTTCTGGTATGAAGGAAAAATTGTACCGCATGCTCTCTTACTTCTTTTATTCCTATTATTGAGAAATTATTTCATACAAAAACAGAAGAAATATATACAGAAATTGATTATAATTCAAATATTCTTTATGTTCCTTTTATTTTCTCTTCAGTGCTGGATGGTTAGCATTTGAAATTAGCAATACTTTAGCTTTAAGTATCAAGTACTTGAATTTACAATTGAATAATTTCATATTCCATTTAGTATTAAGTTAAAGAGAAATATTACAATTGTGATTTTAAATGTCTAAGAAAACATTTAAAATTTTTTTTGTAAGACAGTGTATTGTTTTAAGTAAATGTTTCTGGATTATATTTAACTAGATTAACCTCCAGCAAAATATTATTTATTTTCCATTTTGCTCTTACTTATTCCTTTTCCTGTCATCATTAAATGCTGTATTGCTCTATTTAGTGTTGGCATAAGGAAGACATAAGATTCAAAGGAGCAACAGTCAATCCACATCCAGTACAGACAGCACAATAAATCTGTCTGTGCCTTTATTGTCTGTGGTATTCAGTATTCTCACCCTGTCAGCCACCTAAGTATATATAAAATGTTAGTTTTCACCATCAGACAAGAGTGGGAATAGTCTGTCTGGCAAAGCCTTAGGCAAAAGTCTAGCTATCAGGGAGAGGGAGTAAGAATCATGGCTTTGATTATAAATATTTGAAAATATTTTTTGAAGGTCTTAGTAATGTCATGTTATGTTTGGTGCTGAATTTTACTCAGATACTGGTCTTTCTATTTCGTAAGGTAAATGCACATGTATTTTCTCTAATAGGAAAAGAAGAACAAAAGGAAAGGGAAGAAAACTAATCTATGATAGATATATTTCATACTGTAATGGCACTAAGAACTTGAATTACAAGAAATTTATCTTGTCTATAATGTAGTGACCATAAATCATATCAGGCTTTCAGAAAACCTGATGTACTATGAAAAGACTGAAAAAAAACCTTTACTCTTCTTCCATTCTCCTTTTTATTATGTCATTTTCCCCTAATTACAACATTTTTTTCAATAACAATAATCACACTGTTAGGAAATATACAATAATGAATAAAAAAGGCAGAGATATTATAGATATTCTACTATGTCATTGTGATAATAGAATTAAATGGTTATATGCAAAGAATTCCTAAGATAGGCAATCTGGGAGGAGGGAAAGAGGCAAAGAGTTAGGAACAATCTATTATATAGACACAAAATCCAGGAGCATGGATTGAGATGGGAATCTTTTTTCTGATAAGTGCACTGATAATTCACAGAAAAGAGTTAATAAGGTATTTTGATATTTTTCTGAATGCTGAGTTATAAATGCAATTCACATTACATTGATCATTAGGTAAATATGATAAAAGAGACAAAGAAAATCTTTAAAATGGATAAAACATTCCATTTGTTGGCCTTGCAAAAAAAAAAAAAACAACCAAAACAGGTATCCATGTGTACAGATGTATAACACAACTCTTCTGACTCTTGAGCTTTGAGAATTTATCACTTGGAGTTGTGCAGTAAAGGATCCAGGGGCCATGATACTCATATAGTGTCATCTAGTGTGTTCAGATAAAATCCTTTTTCTTGGGAAAGGCACACCGTCAAAGTGATTAAATAAGCAGCTTGAAACCATTTCATCCCTTCCATAAAATACTATTTGGAGACTGTCTTTCTAAAAGACCTTTGGTGAGAATAATACTTTTAAATAAGTCTTAAGCTTTCTAAATTCTATTGCCTGGGAAATACTATTTTTCAACAGGACTTTACGTTTTCATGTGTTTCACAGATCTACTCTTACTGGATGTGTTTTTGGAAAGGGAAGGGTTTTTGTTAGCAAGTGTTGGTTTCGATCTAATGTGATACAATACTTAACAACAGAATTTTTCTTACTTCCTCCTGGCACTTCATACAAATTTCTGGTAATGTGAAAACCCTCCTGATAGTTTGCAACTGACATCTCCCCATTTTGCACACTCCCATGGGGAGATGATTCATGTGGGATGCAACTCCCTTTTAAGATTGTGGCTTGGCATTAAGAATTGAAGGCAGTACTACATATCTGCACTGAACGGTCCCTGAGCACACTATTGTATTTAGACAAAGTTCACTGTTACCTGACTGCTTGTTAAACATGAATTAAATTTCTCCCATGGTTTCTCAGCTTTCCTTTATGAACTTAGTCAACCTCAAAAATCCCATACACTAAGTATTTATCCTGCTTTTACAGATTGACACCACTGAAAAATAAGCCTTTTTTAAACATACACATGACCTAAGCCCAACTAAATCATAAGTTTTCCTTTATCTTTATCTTGACAAAACTGAAATTGTACCATACACTATCTCAGCAATGTCATTCCTTTAGCTATTGGGAATCAGTACATCTTTTAACAAACATGATAATTCGTACTTTCAGAAAATAATTTAAGAGCATTTCAAATAAAGATATCATTTTTAGCTCTTCATAATTGTTCATTATTCCTTTTAATCACTGAAATATTAATCATTATGCACTGAAAATACAAGTCAGTCTAGAATAACACCAATAATATATATTTTAAATATAGTTTGAACTAGGAATATTTTTTACCTCTGTTGACATAAAATATGCAGAAAGTTGTTCTAATAATAAGGAAAAAGAAAACAACCTGTTTCTGAGTTTTATTCTTGTCCTTCAATCTGCTCTGAAATAAAAAAGAATTCCTGGTGTCAGATGGGTTAAGTCTTCTGTGAATTAATTGAATTTTCTGCTAAGGGTTTAATCTCACAAGGGAATTCCTAATTATCATTATAACATGAAAATCTGATGCCACCTTATTTATGTGAACCTCTCAAGGCATCCATAAGAGGACAGGAAGAGGAAGAACAGTATGGAAAAAGACTAGATGGCTCACTGCCCTTTGGAGTTTATTCTAAGATAGGAGTGTGATAATGCAAACATGAGATATATTTGGTGTTCAGAAGAAGTGAAATCTCCATTAGTCCAAAGTCCTGGATGTGCAAGGCTTTATCTCCTCCTCTTCCTGCCATTTCAGCTCAGTTGTTACTCTAAAACAAACCTGTGGAGTGGAACAACAAATAAACTGAATTCCTGTGATACATTTATTTCTGCCACAATTTATACTAGTTTTGGTGTACTGTGTAGCAATTACACTGAATATGCAATGGGATTTTTTTGCCACCTCCAGATACAAAACATACTTCAATTTATGAAACAATCAGAAATATTCTTAATTTTAACTATTTAAAACTTTGTATTGTGCACATGGTTTTATTTTACATTTCAAGGTTTGTTGTTTGTTTTGTGGATTTTTAAAAAAATGTAATGCAAATTAAACTAGTAATAATTATAATGATGGTAGCAGAAGCTAGTCTTATATTGCTTCCCACCACACTCATGAGATACATTAAGAGCAGCTGTACCAAAAAAAATTATGATTCACAAATGTGAGGGGAACATAATGCTACCACATTCATTGAACATAATTTTGTTCTCAAACAGTAAATGCAGAAACACAGCAGTAAAGGAGAAAGTATTGAAGATACTGTGGACATCAGCTTAGAAAGCAACCTGACTGGGGAATAATCCTGAAAAAGAAATCACTGTGGTTAATACAAAGACAACTCATAGTAAAAATTTATGTCTTTGCTGCATGTACAGACAGGTAATGGCATTGTTAATCAATGTGAAATATCTCTTGAACCCCTAGACACTGGCTTATGAATGCAGAGAAGGGTTGGAAATGTCCAGGCAGGTTGCTGCTTCTCTTTCAGTCTTCATAACTGCAAGTTATGCTACAGCTACACTTTGAACCGAGGAAAAAAGTAGGGGAAAATATCCTGTAGTTTTAGGAAGGAGAGAAACAATAGGTGTTGCCATTTATCATAAGAAGTGGTTTAGAACCAGAGCTTCATCCCAATTTCTCTGGTTGCCTCAATTTACGCTTAAGCAAGTGATATGTGAATCTTTACTGTGATGAGATGTCTTCATTACAAACAGGTTGTAATTTATTATCATTTTACTAATTATCTCAATTGTGGCTTTCAGCACTCTTCAGTCCCAATTTTAATCTCTTTAATAATTTTTGTCTGCAAATGGAATACAATTATACAGCTTGCATAAGGATTTCCTAAGAGCACAAAGTTTGTAATGCATCATAGTTCCAAATGGGTATTACTTGTTTTCCTGTACCACAATTTTTCTTAAAGGATAAGAAAGATTGAAATAGAATATCTGAACATGGCAATAATGAGAGCAAAGAACTATTTATTATCTGTGTAATAAATATTTATATTTTAATTTCTGTAGTATTTTCAGTGAAAATATTTCAAATGCATAAGATTTTTCTTTTCTCTCTCTTTTTTAATATTAACATAAAATTACCTTCTTAGAGATAGTCGATTGCAACATAATTCCATTAAAATTCAAATTTTGTGTATTAAAAACAACTTCATTTAACTGTCTGCCATTGAAAACAGCTGCATTGGATAATTCTTGCAGTATTTGAAACAGTACTTGATAATGCCTGAAAAACATAACATAGTTGCAGGTGTTATTTGTTCAGCATTATGTGTAGACACAGTTAGAGAGCTCAGGGTCACAATCTGGGTCAAGTTCCTTCGTATGATCTCACTACGGTGCTATATGTAGTTCGCTCTGTACCCATGTCTCTGAAAGCTTTTCTAGGACTGAAAAAAGCCACAGGACTTCCTTATTTTTGATCTATCATTTTTTTCCCTTGTTTAATCATTGCTTGTAGCCTCATAATAGAAACAGACTTTATTGTCCCATCTTAAAGCTTAATAAAACAGCACAGGTTACACACATGGGCAAACACAGACAGACACACACACACATTGTGAACACCAGTGAAACTTTTTATAACACCTTACTCATGACAAATCTAGATTTACAGTTTGTCTTTTCAGGATATAAGGCAGTTGAAACAAATCGATATAATTACTTCACAAAGATACTAATGTGAATGTTTCTCAAGATGACAAAAGAAATATGATAGAATAAACCAGGTATTTTTTTTTTGTTTCTTTGTCTTGGTTTATATTCCTGTGTATATTTTAAGTCTAGGGACTTACCACACCATGAGGGTTCTCTTGTCTTTCTAAATGGTTTCCATTTTTTGTGTTTCACCAGACTTCTAATATAACAATGAAAATATGAAGCACTACTTCTCTTCCATTTTTAGCTATCTTCAACTTTCCTCTCTCCTCAAAGTCGATGTCTTTTTTTAAAAAAACAATATAAACCTACTCTTCTTGTTTATATTCTGCAAAACTCCCAACTCTCTTAGCCAACACACTTAGCTGGACATTTTTTAAACAACATCATGATCTAGAGCTGTTCGATCTAGAGCTGTTCTTTCTAAAGATGTATTAAGTCCTGCACACCTCACACACTACATGTGGAGTCTTATTATCCGTTTCAAAATTAAATTAAAAAAAAAAAATCATTTTTTTGTGTTCTGCAAAGTATCTTAAAATCCTTTATGGCAGTGAAGAAGTAGTCTTTCCCTTCACAATCCAAAAGTGCAAAACAGAGATATGGTAAGAACAGACTAAATATTTTTCTTTTTTTTTCCCCCCCTCATAAAGATATTTCCATTCCTCTTTAGAAATCTGATATACATTCTGATGGCAGAGCATTGTGTTCATCACTTAAAAATGGAAAATTTTCTCCAAGATTTTATTTCTGATCTGCCTTTCCCTATAATTATTCAACTAACATAGTTCCTCAGAAAGACTGAACAAATGGAGTAAATAAGCAAGCTGATTGAAAGAAATGCATTATACAAGAATGTTTAAATTGATATTGGACTTAAATAACAAGAATAATTTGCTTTCCAATTGCAGTGTCTATTTTTATCAAAGGCATAAAGTGTTTAACGTTTAACTTCTGAATACTTTACATTATAAAAATCTGCAACTGTTCTCTGCAGGACATCAGATCAAAACAATATAAATTAACCATGCATTATTAATTTTTATTTAACAGCTAAAAATATGTAGTTCTAGATTAAACAAATGCATATTTAAATGTAAACAATATATATTTTTTAACTGTAAAGCATGTTTTGTGTACTATTTGCCTCATTATAAAATAATTACCAAAATATAAAGATCTACTGATGTTTTTTCAAAAATATTTTATTACAATTCAATTTTATTAAACATTGGTTTGATAAACTTGTCAAAGTGTTCCTGATGTATTAAAGGGATGGAATCTGTTAGGGTTATGGCATGATTAAGTAGTAGTGCTCCCTTGAGTCCATTTGCTAATCTACAAGTTTATTAGGAAGCCAATTGATAGTTTAAGACTATTCAACTCAGAAATATAGAATGGAAAATCATCAGCAAAGTCACTATTACAATAGAAGAATATAGATGAGTAATATTCATTTGATGTTTGCAATTTAGAGAATTCCTTTTTGTGTAAGGTTATTATCAAGTATTCATTGTCATGGGTCAGTGGCAGTCATCTGAAATACAATGCCTTTCTTTCACTTTTCCATAACATGGGCACTATTGCAGCAGATTATCCTTGACACTGATTTGTCTGTTCTTCATTATTTTCATAGACCAAATTTAGCAAATGAATGTATGTAAAAGTTAGCTATTGAAGTATAACCCTTAAAATTCTTTTAAAACAGGAATAACTTCATAAAAGTCTGCAAAAATCTCTAAAGGAAAATTTAAATAATTAAGAAAATTCTTCTCAAAGAGGATTTCAGTTGGCTTCAACACCAAAGTCCAAAACTTCCATGCTTGCTACTTCCCTATATTTTGAAACAAATCAAAACTGCCTGAAGGTTTCCTAGATGTCTAACTCTCTTCCCATTGTCATCTGAGCTAACTCCTGCCTAGACCACGTTTGGATATAATAAGTGGGTACCCTGATAAGTCATAAAAGTGTCATAAACATTGCTAACTGTTCTCTTTCTGACAGAGATTTCTCCTGTGTTGGAGAGTTCCTCCTCGTTCTTTATGAATTGTCTCAAGATGACTGATGAACTCCAGATCTGGAGCAAAGGATGGAAAGTGCCATCTTAGCATCTATCAGATGTGCAGAGATTGAATCTCAGATACATTTGCTTTTAAATTAGGTAGTTGGTTGCAACGCTTCAAGCAGCTTATCAGCTTTTGGATTTATCTTTTTGAGCCAGAGGAAGTGCATCTGGAGGTTCTGTGGAGAAGTCAAGCATCTAAAGAATGCAATGCAATACTTCATTTATAAATGCCTAATGGCTTTATTTGATTTGGTACATTTATCTTACTGTTCCAATCTGATGATGAAACTAAAAGAACAGTATCGGTCAGTGGATTAGTGGAGGAAGGGAGGCAAGTAGTTGCTGAAGAGCACAGAAAACCAAGGAAGCTCTGTTAGATCCATTGCTTAGCTGTCTTTGTCAGATTGTCCTGCCCCAACTTGTCCTACTCCAATCATATCAACCTTCTACCACTCCTCACCATAGAGGTTAATTAAGTAGGCCTGTCCATACTCTTTTTTAAAAAAACAAAAGAAAACCTGTAAGGATAGTGCACAACTATTTTGTTGATTTTTTTTAGTTTAGCCTTCATATAATTTACAAACTTAGAAAATACCTTAATTTTGAAATACCATATGGTTTAGAATGTAATGTCTTATTAACTATTATCTTCAGATGTAAACAATCTGCAAATATAGATTGTGAAGTTAATAGATTGGACTAATTTAATGAAAATAGCTATTCTCCATAAACTACTATGTCTTTTCTAGAAATGCCTCAATTAAATAAAATGATATATTATTGCAGGGTCATCAAGACTTAAATGATGTTTTATGGCAGGATAAGACAGATACAGAAATTCATTACTGTTTTATGAAATATTAGAATGTATGACTCTCAGCCACAGCAGTGTCCTCATGTCTGGTTAGCGACAAAATTCACAATAAATGACAATCTTCATCTAAGAGAACAGCAAGAATCACTACTGTGAAACACATGGGAAAAATGATTTCCTGATGTTTTTCGAGCAAACAACCAAATATTTCTATGGTTATCTGTACTTTATAATCAGTAGGACTCCATAGGTGTCGCACTCTGTATTGATACTGACCAGAAAAGCCCTGTGCCCTGTGCCCTGAGGAGTTGGTGATCCACCTAATGGTTCACCTGAGCGCACATAGGCCTATGCTGGACTGTGCCATTCTTCACTGGGCTTCGTGTACGGTTTGATTTTCAAGCTTTGTTATGCTGCAAAAATATGCTGTGGGACAAACTCAGCCACTCATGGTAATAATTGGAGTAGCCTGCAGGCAGGTCTAACTTGATTTCAGTCATTACACCTCCTACATGGTCTTGCCTGTATCAACATGTAGGAAAATCTTCTCATGTGAGCATTCTTTCTGTTTCATGGTACAATGCAAGTGAAGTTGTTTCTTTATGAGAAAACCCTATAGTAGCTGGTATGAAGCAAATGAGTTAACCTCTTCTATGGATGGGGTCTTCAGAGCCTGTTGTTCATAGGTTGAATATACATGCAGTGCAGCGCCATTCAGTGTTCTCAGTCTGGGACAGGAGATTGTCTATACTCTTTTCTCCTTATATTGTTAGTTCTAATAAATATGTAATTGATGCATATCCTAGTGAATGCCTTTCTTACTAGGATTGCCATGGACCAGCATTTGCTGGTGTAGAACACATACCTGGACTGAAAGGAGGAGAAACTTCTTACTCCTATAGTTAAAAAAGCTAGCTAAACATTTATTTTCTACTTTTATGTCGATGTAACTAGTTCATGACAATGGCATTCTTCTGCATTTACACCAAGGTATTTGAAATCCAAAGATCCTGGAGGTAAAGAAATTAAAGCGTTCTGTATAACCAGAAGCATGAATGCAAACCTCTTTTCAATTTTATGATGAAAACCTCTCTACATATAGATCTACAAGAGAGTGAAGGAAAAAAGAAAATTTAACCATTACTGTTGCCTTCTTGCTCTATTGCAGATATGATTTCCGTTCCCAGTGCAGTACTACAGCAGTGAGGGATAACAGACACAAGATAATAATAGCAGTAAGATTTCTTCCCAGGCCTGTAGAGGACATGAGAAGCAGAAATAATCTTTTTGTTTGGCACAGTTCATTCAGGCAGTATTTACTGTGTGCAGGCATTTTGAAAACAGGAGACATCCAGCTCAAAATTATGAAATACTTGCTTATTAGTTGATACATGAGATATTTTACAGAAGAATTAGTAACTAGGCTAAACATTCATGTGACTCCCTAAACACGATATTGCACACAAAGACTGTTTGCTCTCTAGGAAGCTGCCACTCAGACACCTTCTGTGTTGCTGAATCTTCCAGATCCCTGTTTTATTTATTTAGTGCTGCATTTTTTTTCTGCTAATATTTTTCCTTTTCAATCCTTATCCTCAGGATTGACCCGTTTTTTCAATGGTCTGACCTCTGTTGGTCACTCTTACTGTATTTTCTTGACTTTTTCTAACTCTGCAGACTGTCACAACTCTTTTTCAAAACTTATCTGCTTTCTCAGAAGTTTAAGTCCTGACTGCACACATAGGCGTGCTGCATAAAAACCGGGCCTTGGGTTAAGAGAACCAAATCTTTGGGATGAGAGGAACAGCAGAAGGTATATGGCAACATATGGCTGGGAGTATCTCTATTGTCAGCACAGTGCCATGTCCCTGGGGAACACCTCTCACAGGGCTTGAAGTCTGCTGATGCCCTTCCCCACCTCCTTTTCTCCCAGTAGACAGCAAGATGGTAAAATAGTACTTTCTCGGTCAGATTGGATATTAAAAAGAACTTCTGATAGAAAGTTGTCTTGGACAAAGAAAGTGACAGAATTAATCAGAGATGCATTATGGCACTGCAGGGTCAGGTAAACCTTGGGCTACTAGGAACTAGGAACTACTAATTATTATTTTTCTGTTCTTTGGAGTTTTTTTTGGTTTTCATCTTTTTCTAGAGGAATATCATAAAACATACAAGTGCAATGTTACATTTTTCTCACTTTTTATTACGCAATATCCTTCACACAGTGAGTGGTCACAGGCAAGAGCACTGACAGCGACTAATCCTCAGCACTAGAGAAAAAGGATGGACGCTTCTCTCCTAACTTTCAGACTAAAGATATTCCTCTTCCTCTATCTACTCTGCCAAACTCTGCCCTGTTTTACCTGTGTTTTCAAAAAATATTAATGCAGCAAATCTTTTATCAATAAATAAATAAATAAATAGATGAATTTAAAACCAGGCATTGTGGCAACCAGATTTGCGATTAGAAGTTCTTCTACATCAGATGTTGTACAAATGAAGAGACATAAGCTCTAATCACATGCTCATAGGGTTTAGAGCCTGTTCAGTAAAATCAAAATAGCATAAACGTGACTGAAGTTTCTGGTGCTCCTATTGTGATGTCTGATTTATTTCATTAGTCAATAATGCAAGTTCCTGAATAATAACTTTGTCAGTTTATTCCTATTTCCTGCTTGTTTCTGTATAAGCTGATCCAGAAGCTTAGGATTTTCTATGTTACAGTCAAATTGTTCCCAAAAATAACTTTTCAAGAATTGTGTTTGACTAGAGTTTATAAGTAACAAAAGATATGTAGGAAGAAATAGTATTTTTTATGAGACCATCTAAAGTGATTGCATAGAAAGCCAGTCACAGAAGTTCTCTCCCATGTCAAAAAGATTGCTTGTTGCTTATTTCTCCAGAAGGATCAATTTGTCATAGAAAAGGTACTACCTTCACCTATAAACATTGAAGGTTTTGTATCCTTTAACCTATCATTGCCACATCAAAACTGTTTGTTCTAAACAGAGTTTAGATATGGTATATACTTTTAAAATTATCCTTGGAAGGATGATATATTTGAAGCAATATTTTTCCATGATAAGGAGTTATTTCTTCATGTTCATAAGGACACCTAGATTTGTTCTCATGTCAACGTTCTATAAAAGGAATAAAAAAAAGTTTATCTTCAACTAATCTTCCTAAGCAGATGAATACTTCTGAGACCTGAGTGGACAGAAACACTATGAGCAGAAAAAACAATGCATTGTGAGATCTGGATCCTTAAACTATTTATATAGAAACATCTTTCTTCTTATTTTTTCAAAGGGTGTCTTTCACCACTTTATATTAGATTATGTCTCACATCTTTGTGAGATGGGGAAATTTATCAGTCTTATTTAATAGCCCAGGCAGCTGAACCAAAAAGAAGCTAAAGAATAAGACCCCAGATAAGTGACTATTAATAATTATAAAATCATATTTATACATTCATGTTTATACTTGGGGGTTCATTTCCATCTTTAAAGCACAAAATCATCCTTCATTTCTGATATAGACTTAAAAGAAAAAAGTTATTTTTAAGAAATTCATTAGGTTGCCTTTTCAATTCTTTATTTTCCATATATACAATTAGATGCCTTTCCCCTTTTATTCTGTTCTATTCTAGTCTATTCTATTCTGATGTACTCCTACCTCTTGATCCGTATGTCCACTCTTTTTCCTTTAGCATTACTTTTAGAAGATCCTTATTTTTGTGACTTAATGACTACTCTTAGTATAGGAGTGGATCTATTTGCTTTGAAGTATTATACAGCTTTTCTTCTGAATCTACCTTTTCTATCATATAATATAATTCAATTTATAAATGTACTGTTTTTATTCAAATTAAAAAGAGTATATCCTTAAAAGACAGTGTGGTTTTTAATATAATACTTATTTTTTCCCTACATTCATTGTTTTCAAGAAGTATTCTCTCAAGAAGTATATATACCTTTCGCAACCTTGAAAATGATAATAGTTTTAAAAATAACAAAGTTCTGTGAAGTGATCTTGCTCATGCTTAGTAAATTCAGAAGAGTTTTATTGAATAAAGCTTCTGAAGACTTTGCTTAATAGTAAATAATTCAGATACAACAGACTTTCCCTTACTTCTCTTTTGCAAATTTGTCTACATCACTGCTACAAATATTTTTGCCTGTGTAATTCAAACATTATTTCTTTGATCACTGATATTTCATCATAGCACCTTCCTCTGTCAGGATTACTATTCATCTGACTATGTTTTTGGTTTGCAACACACAGGCAAATGTAATCTCTGTGGCTGCTAGTATAAGGAGGCTGTGTTGTCCAGCACATATCCTTGCTCATGAGAATCTTTCTCATCTCTGCAGCTGTCTGAGTAAGACTGAGAAAATCACTTTGTCTGTTTCCCAGTCCCACATTTCTCTAATTTCTCACCTATGGTTGCTCTGAGAAAGATATTTGTCTCATAGACTGTGATGTAGAGATACCATTGCAAGTGGGTAATCTGATGTCGTATTTCCGGTACAAAAATCCTCCCAACAACACTACTCAGAATGAAATGCCACTGTCCCACTCCTTTAGTGAGAGTGTTTATCTGAGTATGGATCTCCCTGTTTTGTGTCCCTGAAGCCAGGAAGAGATTTCCCATTGAATTCGATCAGAGCAAGACTGGGATTTAAATGAGTACAAATCCCTATTAAACACAGTTCAAAAGTACAAGTACAATATTAAAAAGGAAAATGTTATTTTAATTTCACTTTATTAATATTCATACTTTCCTGTCACCCATTTTGTCTGGAGTTTTTTCATTTATATGTTAACTAGGCTTACTCTCATGAAGTTGGTATTTTGTAAATAAAAGGGAAACAAATCTATATAGGATGAATAAACAAATTTTTTTACTACAAGAAACTTTTTCATAAAGGAGATTGTGCTATGATAACTGAAAGGATGAATACTTAGATTTTTTTTTTCCATATTCCCTGATTCAATGTAAAACAAAATTTTCAATTTTTTTTGACAGCTTAAAAAAATTATCTTCACTCTCTTTCTCATAATTTGATTGTTATGTTTGAACAGTCTAACTCTGCTGGGCATATTCCTCATTATAGTTTTGAAAATTTCTAGTAGGATTAATAGAGCTCCATTATTTTGACATTTCACATTGAATTTCTGTCTTTAGATAAAGGTGACCTAGTACAGGTTTGAAAGTCTGTTCTCTTTATTTATTTCCTTTACCCGAGGACTTTAATCCTATGCTAAAGCTTAAAAAAAGTCTCTTTAAGTGGGGAGCTAGTAGTTACCACAACATATTTCATATGATGCAAATAACTTGAAGGAGGCTTTAAGGGTGTCTATCCACACTGGCCAACTGGCAGCTGACAAAATGCCTTGGAGTTCTCTGTGCCAGGCTGTATGTGGTTACACTTACTAGTAAATTTCAAATTTCATCATACAATGAGAAAAAACTCACTTTTTAAACAGCTCAAATATATTTTTTTTTTTTTAAGAAAAGAAATCAGAGGGGTTGTTTTTGCTTTTCAGTACACAGGACAGTTGTTCTTAAAGGCTATTGCTGTTATCAGGACTGTGGTTCAGTTATTTAATTTTCAATATCAATGTAAAATTAAGTATCTGTGTACTTCCAAAGTGAGGTCCAAAGTCAAGGAGCCAAGCCCCTAGGAGTGATGTAGGTAATGATGTTTCTAAATCCTGATTAACTAAGAAGACAGCACTACATTTCTTTTTACAGCTTCACTGGGAGAGTGATGGCTTTTGTTTTCTCTAATGACTCACAAGCCGATTTCTAATCAGACTCCTGTGGTGCCTTTATCCAGTGTGAGGTTACCTAGTAACACAGGACGTTGAACTGGAGTATATAATATAAAACATTCTTAGTAAAGAATTATGTGGAGAAATGCAATCTCTCTAAGACTTGAAATCATAACTACAATGGTGATCTCTCATACACAAAAAATACCACTATTTATGATTTATTATCCAACAGAACAGAGAGTCATATAAAAATAGATATCTAATTGGAAATACAGTATGTCGCGAGTATAATTTTCTTATTTTCTCTTTCTTTTTCTCTCCTCTTTACTTGTGAATGAGTCAACAGATGTATGTCTGAAGGGAAATAAAAGCATGACTACTTAATAACTATTCTGAAACACAGATGGGACCTAAAGGTTTTTATGTCTTACTAAGCCAAGGAAAGAAAATATATCAGGTATACTGCATGTGCAGTCTCCACTGAAATGAACCCATAATGGATCCTAAATACAATCTCTGAATATGCCTAATGGAGGCAATAGTTTGATTCTTAAATAATAAAACAGTAGTTCTTCACTTCTCTTTAATCCCCTCTGGGAAGCCCAGTTAATTAAAGCTGTTTATTAGAACTTGATCAAAAAGTCTGAATTCTATGTGTCCTACATCTAGCTACTACAATATTCTCTGTCATTGAACCCTCACGAGGCCCTCAAGACTTTGACTTGGTAATGCAGCCATCAAAGAGATAGAGTAACTCACTCTTTAGTCAAAGCTGTTTGTTTCAAGGTGCAGCACAAAACATGCTCTAGGCTTTCAAAGGCTGCAATCTATTTCCTCCTTAGCTTTAATCCAAGAATCTCCTTGCTATACTTTATTTAGTATTTGAAACAAATTAATTATTTTGTAACCAGATTAGTGTGGAGAATGTAAATATATTATTTAGCGTGGAACATTAATTGATGCAGTGAAATGCTGTCTTTGAGCAGCTGCTGTTATCATTTATATGTTCCAAATTTGTAAATGTGTAGCTCACGCAGCCACACGCAGCATATACACATACACTCAAGAAATAACAAGATGAAGCAGTAAATTGAGGAGGACAATTCATAAGTAAAATGGAAAATGAAATATGAGTATTTACAACTGCATTTCTGCCTTTATTATGAGAGTATAAAAAGCACACTAAGACAGCTTTCTTGTCTCTTCCTTATTCAAAGGGAAGCGTGATTGCTGATTTATATTTTCTTACCTGCCCTTATTAAGTATTAATCAAAACTATGATCATTATGAGCTGAAGCTTAAAAAAAGCCCAACTAATTTTCCTAGGTTTTCTTTGACTCAACTGACATCTCACACTGGTAAGAGTACTGATTCAAATCTAAGGATATAAAAGAAAATAAAATCATTAATGTGAGCAATTTAGAAACTTTTTGCTACAAGCACTACACTGCAAGAAAATCCTGTGTTGAGTAATAAACTGTGATAGAGAGAACCTAGAAATGATAATCTAGGGAGGGAGAATTAATCTTACTCTGTGTTCAGCTTTTATCTCACAAAATACCATAAAAAATTATAAAATACCTAACTCCTCTCTTGAAATTCAAGTTTTTTTTGTGCATTCAAAAGAGTCTTATACTAGACTCTTTTAGTTTTGGATAGCTAAATGAAATAAGTTTTCATGCAATGTAAGATTCTTGTGGCTTCTGTGTGTATCATAGAGGGTATCATACTAGACAGCTTTAAATGTCAACTGCTGCCATTTTACATTAGAGATAAAGCTTGCAAATGAAGTCTTAATGCCTTTTCTGTTGACAGCCACCGAAAAAGCTAGATGATTTAAGCCACCTTAAATATCTCCCATAGTAGCTTCCCTTTTCAAAAGGTAAGTGGATTTAATTTCCCCATTTTCACAAAAGCCTAAACCACTCTTGTGGCACAGTAAGTCCTTTACGTATGTTGAAGGCTCTGTTAATGTTTTTTGGGTTTTTTTTTTTTTTTTTTTTTTTTTAAAGCTGAAGTACCTCCAAAATACAAATGAGTAACTGCTCACAGTAACACAGACACTAGAATAGTTGTTTCATGCTTTTACGTAAGAGCCTTCTTCCTAAAGACAGCATAACCTGGTACCTCCACAAAGAAAGCTTAACATGCTGTAGGTACACAGTAAAATCCTTCAGCCTTGATTCACACCTCACTGGAAGCTTTCTGCCACCTGACCAGAAATGTGTCAACACCAGGATTAAAGTCCTTCTTGTCCTCATTCTCTTGCTGTACTGTTTTGAAACTTCCACTATACAACCAGACACGCAATGAGTATCCATCTACATTTGTCACTCAGAGAGCCCTATGCAGTGGTCTCAATAATATGCCAGGACTTCCCAAGAGAGACCTCTAACCTTCTGCTTCACTGTAATTAATGTTACCCCTCTGAGGCTTTTTATGTAATCCTGGCCAGGTCCTTGCTTTGCTTGCTTCACCTGAGAACACCTGAGGCTCTCTACATGCAACTGTTGTACTTCCTTTGGAAATAATTTCAGTTTTGTCTACAGTTTAATCTTATCACTATGCAAATGCTAGTGGGAGATTGAGGAGAGGAGAGTTGTTCAGTTCTACTATGAAGCTCAGTCTTTTGCTTCAACTTACAGAGAAGCCGGTGTTTGTGGACAAAACCCAACAAAACAGTATCTTAGAGCAAGCAAATAGAAAGGGTGGCTTTCTATTATCTTTCTGTAAATATCACTTCTTAAGTGTGTTTTTCACATTAGAAGCAGATATTTCTTGGCATATATTTGCAATGTGAACTTTTAAGGCAATCTCATAAAATTGCTATGATCACAGTGAGTTTTGCTGTGTTTAAAGTTTTTTTTTTCTCCTCCCCTCGTTTTAATCATTTTAAAATACATAGGCTATTTAGTAAATTCATATAATCCCTAGGAGAGAATAAATGTTCTGTCCCTGAAGGACATCCAGTAGATACACTGATTTACTAATATGTCCCCTGACAAAAGGGCATTTTAGTTTGAGAGATGGTTGTGTAACTGAATTTGTCTTTTTCAATTTCATTCCTTTGACATTGCTTTCATGCCACAGTTAAACAACAAAGCTTTAGCTAAATCAAAATGCTTCTTCACAGGAAAAAAAAAAAACATGAACATCAGAGAATCTACATATTAAATTACAGTGGACACAATGAAGAATGTTACAATACATGATTCTCTCTTTATTAAAATACACTTTGGGCTAAGTCAAAAACAAGATCATTTTTTCCGAATTGCCATCCTGACATAGGATATTCATAATATGAACAATGCAAGATAGATAAGAAAGTGGGAATCATCCCCAGAGACATTAAAGAAATAAATCCTTTTCAGTAGTAATCTAGAAAAAGCATTGCAATTTATGCTGCAGTGGGTAGAAATTTCTGTTTTAATTTAAGATTATGAGTTATTCATTCTTAAAGAAGATTATTGTTTTGCTCTTGTTAAGAATAGGAGAAGCAGAATGCAAATTTAAAAAAAAAATTTCATGTTTGCTAGAATAAAACTTAAATTCAGGAAACAAATTACTCATGATGGCACTTCTGGTTTTCTGCTTTCAAAAATGCCTTCTGAGAATTAATAATGTAATCAAAAGTAAGGGATCAAATGCCATCTGCAGTTGTCAACAACTGGAACGCTTCACAAAAACTTGTCAAAATATATTATCTCTGATCCTCTCCTTTTCTCTCTCCACTCTCCCCTCTTCCTTTTCCTCATCTATGTCTTTATTCCAATTTTCTGTATCTTCTGTTGTTTGTAGATTGAAGTTTATTGTAAATGTAGGTAATTATTTTCTGGTTTGTAACAGGGCAGGAAAGTAGCACACTCTAATATATTCTAAAACAAAGCTGCAATGTAGTAATCTGTTCAGAAAACTACTTGTCTCCAGTTCTGTAAACTTTTACCACAGACCTTAATGTCCTTAATAGTGTTAAAAATTTTTGTGCTGCTTATTATTTATCCTACAAACACATTCACTGTATTAGACATAGCGCAGACATTTGTCAAAACTTCGGAAGTGGCAAATTGTAAAAATTTACAATTCCAGTATAAAGAGAAGAGCTAAGCATAGTAAATGGAACCGTCAGAGAAGGGTCTTACCATATATTCTGTCCGTGATATTAAGCATTGAACAGTCCATGTAGATACTACATCAAGAGCAATAATGAAGAGATAATACAAGAGAAGACAGTGAAGTGATTCTCTGAGTATTTAAAAGGAAAATCTCACTTGTAGGAAGGAAGGCATGAAAATATACAGTAATATACCTGCTTGAATATGTGAAAGACAAGGACAAAAACCTTGACATTGATTGGCTGGTAATTGGTCTATTGCTCTAGATACAATTAATTTTTTTCAGGCCAGATCAGAGACTGTAGAAATTAAAAAGTGAGATACTAAAGGCCTGGAAAGGCAAGAGACATGGCAATTAGAAGATACATTTTATTAGTGATATATGGAAAAAGAGCAGTGTTTGAAGACTGTATAAATCATGTGTAACATTGAAACAGTAGTGTTGCATTGGCAAGATATCAGTGTCTGTGAAATGAGGAGAAGATGTGTCTTAGAATGAAGTTAGGGAATTTTGGCTTGTCCCTGTATAGAAATTTTATCACAGATACAGGAAGTCAGATCCAGAGAAGGGCAGGAATTTGATAAATATTTACAAGTGAAAATGAAGGTGAAAGGAATCTTGGTGATGTACTGCAGAACTTTTCAGGATGTCTTGAGTAAAAATGGTTGAAATGGTAGCAGAATTAGGATCTGACAGAAACATGGAAGCTAAGAGAAAGACAAAATTAAGAATAAAGTGTTATCTTGTTGGCTCAAGTTAATCTGCTAGACTAAGAAAATAAAACATAGAATATTGATTCTGAACTTTTCCTAAAAGAAAGTTATGAAAGACATCTAAGAGAGACAAAAATATTGTAATAGGATAGGTTAGGCTATAAGTTTTTTTTCCCTGACCTGAGAGAAAGACATGAGAGAGTTTCTAAATTTAACCACAGGAAGTCAGAAAGTATGATTTAAGTAAAAAAAAAAAAAGGAAGAAAACAGAATGAGAAAAAAAATAATACAATAATACATAATTAATTTTACTGGAATAAAATTTCTGCCCCTTGTCATTCTGGTTCCTAATGCTTTTTGTATAAGAGTCTTTTTGTAAAGCAATTAGACCAGTTTATAAATTTAGAATCTAAAAAATGTTGTATTTTGGAGTAAAAGAGATTTTTATTTCAATGAAACCAACATCTGACACTAAGATTTTGTGTCCAAACTTGTTCGTGAAAGCTGAACTTTTATTCAATTTTAAATAAAAAATTTTGAGCTTTTATTTGTAAAATAGACTGGTATATCTGGATTACTTCCTTTTCCAGGTTTTTCATTATCTTAAATTCTGGGTGGAAGAAATGACTTGAATGACTTGCTATTGTTGTTTAGACCCAGAGAGTCACATGGTATTGATGGCAGTGCACCATTGTGGTCGCAATTGGCACCTGCTCTTCTTCAGCCCTCAGCAACCCCACAGCAGAAGGGTTCTTTGAGAGGCTGGACAGGCTGGACAGCTGTTTGATTTCCTTAATCTCCAAGGCTCACCAGTACCCTTTTGTGTCCTTGAAATATCCTCTCTTGAGATAGTCTATGCCCAGAATATACAGAGCCCCTGGGCTAGTCACAATGGGGAGTTTGTGCCACAATCTCTGTTAGGCTTACTTCAGCTTCCATCACAGTTAGCTGTCACTCTGGCAAAACAGATGAGTTCTGCTCAATGGGAATAGTGTACATTGTACACTGATATACACTAGAGCTTTGTACTGCTGTGGATCTGATGTGCCAGACCATTGAATCCACACAGTCTCATAATCCCATCTGTCTCCTCTGGTACTGGTCATAGTATTCATTAATCGTTTTTTTTATGGAAAAGAACCAAATGTCCCTTCAAAATGATCAGAAATTAGATCAGCCTTTTCACTTTTCCTAGAGAGCTGCTCACTTGAAACGGGAGCAGTATTTTTCCAGGATCACCTTTTGTTACTGTTTTTCCTTTTAACTTACGTATCTGTGCTGAGGTGCATTTCCTCATGTTGTCCCCACCATCACACAAGTGAAAACACAGGATATCCTGTGGTGTGTACCTTGTATATCCCCTTTGTTGAATAGAGGGATGCCTACTCCTAACAGCTGAAATGTGGGCTCATGCAGGTGGAGACTAGGACATATCATCTTTGAATTGATGGAACTTCCAGGACAGTTTCTCTACAGCTGAGATGTAGGCCCACAGAGAGGAAGACAGACCTCCTTCATATTGCCACAGTTGGCAATATGGCCACTTAATCTGCTGTTTCTCCCTTGCCTTCTTTCCAGGACAGGACAGCCAATGGCATAAGATGGTGGTGCACTAAGTAGAACTCTTGCCACATGGATTGTGTTCATTGGACTTCATCTGAGTCTGTGGGTAACTGTTCATTATAAACCACTTCCAGCACTTCTAGCACTTCCAATTGCCTTGTCAATTGCATTGCCTTTCTTAAACAGAGAGCCCAACTGTCTGGATTCCTTGGCCTCTAGTTCTAACATTATCCCAGTATCAAAGTAACTGACAGTGTAGACACCTGGATGGTGGCTGAAATTGTTTTGCACATCTCTCAGCTAGTTCAAGGACAGAGACCAGATTATTATCTCTGGGTCTACCTCTTCCTCTCATTCTCTTGATGACTCTGATTCATCTTCATCCCTCATTAGGCAAACTGATTTCTTTCTATATTTCTTTTTCTGTATAAAGGCAACTGATACAGGCACAGGTTATCTCTCCGATTCAGCCGCAATACCTATTGCTGAGGTTGGAGAGTTGCAGTGTTTGTGAGAAGGATTGGACTAGCCATTGTGCCTGTTGGTTTGTTTTCCCTCCCTTTCCTCTGAGAGTGCTGTTTAATATCAAGCAATGTTTGGTAGATATTGCTCAGGCCCCAGCACAGTGCAGTAAGTTGTGCCTCTTTGAAACAGCCATAGATTTTTTTTTCATATATTCCATCAAGCCTTTGTTCAGGAGTGAAGTTCCAAACCATTGAGGGTAAGAAGTTCTCCACATACCTGCCCATATTCTCCCACATTCCATTCTACCCATGGTTATTCAGCCTTGGGGCAGATCATTGGGAGGCAGTCTCAAAAACAAATTTTACAACCCTAAACGAGGACTGGAACAACTTCAAGATACACAGCAATAATAGCATGATGGCCAGAATGTCCCAAAGGTATTTAGATTTCTCAAAAGCTACTGTAATTAGCTTGAAGGAGAAAGGGAAGGTGAAAAAAAAGGAGAAAATATCCCCCTCTGTCTTCCCAATAGATTAGGGGTCATTATTAATGAATTCTGAGAGGAAAAGTTCAAGATATGGGAATGAAAACAATGTTGCATGCATATACCAGCCTGACTTTTTGACCAGTGATACAGTTGTATTGTAAGTTGCTGTTATTTCTCTCCCAGAGATTAAGAACAATACTGTGGGATATACATAGAGTGTATAAGAATTTATATAACACTACCATAGGATCAAGTAAATCAACATTAACCAGTAATTATTTAAAAATATAAGAAAGGTATACAACAAATTAGGACATTCTGGTCAGATCTGTTCTTATTTCAACCTTTCAAGACCCACATTTTGTGCCAATAACAACTGTCATGGTTTAGGTCCATCAGGAACAAAAGAGTATGAGGCTAGCAGGAGGAGAAGGAGGAGAATAGGAAGAAAAAGGTAAAACCTCATGGGTTGAAATAAAGACAATTTAATAGGACAGGGCATGGGGAGAAGGAATAACCATAGCAGTAATGAAAGAATATACAAAGTTAGGGGAATATGCAAAGCTAGGGATGCACAAGGTAATAGTTCGCCACTCAGAACTCATCAGTTGTTCCTGAAGTACTCCTTCCGATGGCTCCCCCAGATATGGATACTAGGCATGAAATCAGTATGACATCAAGTATCTCTGTGCCCTTTCCTACCTTCCAGTAAAGATTAACTCTATCCCAAACAAACCTAGGACATTAAATGTACCTTTTCCTAGCTCGTTGTAAAAATTAATCCTATCCAGGCCTAACTCAGGACACTTGCTTGTCAAGTTCCTACCATGACTATGATTGCTGAATATCTGCTCATGTAATAGTTCTGTTCTTCAGCAAAACATCTGTTTCCCTATTTCTGTTTACTTATTGAGGAGTAAATGACCTGGAAGTGCTTCAGCCCCATCAAACATTGTGGTCTCCACAGAATTCACTCTGATTTATCAATATCTGTCTTGTACTGGGAGAACTAAAACCAGATGGACTATCTAGATGTAGTCTCAGGAGTGCTAATAGTGTAATGCAATCACTTCCTCAATTTGATTTGCTGGCTGCACTGCTATTAGTGCTGTTAGTCACGTTAGCTTTCAGGGCACTACTGCTCTAGGGCCTTTTCTGCTTCTCAAACTCAACCCGTCTTTTGCACTCTTTTGTCTTCCCTGCTTTTTCCGTAGAATGTCTTTTCAGTCTTGGAAGACTCCATATTTATGTGTCCTCATGTAGTGGTTTTACCTGGGCCAGTTTTTTGGTAGCAGGGGATGCTACAGGGATGGCTTAATTGAACAAAGATGTGCCAGAAGCTTTCCCTGTAGCTAACAGGGATAATGCCAGTCAATGCTAAGATGGATTGGCAGCTGACCCAAGCGTGGCTAATTAGTGATAGAGGTTAAGGCCACTGTGAATAACATGTTGGAGAAGGGGAGGAAGTTGCTGCGCAGTTGCTAAATGGCAGCAACAATAGGGAGTGAGAACATGAAAAGATGTCTGCAGACACCAAGGTCAGTGGAGAAGGAGGGGGAGGAGGGTGCTTAGGTGCTAGAAGAAAGACTCCCCTGTGATCTGGGGTGAGGACCATGATGAGGCAGCTGTGCCCCTGAAGTCTATGGCGGCCCCCAGGGAGCAGAGACCCACTTGCAGCCCATGGAGGACCCCACGCTGGAGCAGGTGGATGCCTGAAGGAGGCTGTGAATCCATGGGAGCAAGTTACTGGCATGAGGGAAGAGAGAAGACCATGCCAGAGAAGTTTTGCTATCATGACTTGTGGTCCTGTGGGAGACTCAGGCTGGAGCAGACAGTAAGAGGAAGGAGTGGGGGAAGGTGTTTTAAGATTTAGTTTTATTTCTCATCTCCCTGTTCTTATAGGTTATTAAAAAATCAAACCTTTTTCTCCTCAAGTTGAGACTGTTTTGCCTGTGATGCTAATTGCTGAGCGATCTCTCTGTCCTTATCTTGACTCACAAACCACTTGTTATATTTTTTTCTCTCTCTCCTGTCCACTTAAGGAGGGAGAGTGATATTATGACTTGGTGGGCACCTGGCACATAGCCAGGGCTAAACCACCACACCTGGGAACATGTTATATACAGTGCCAGCAACAAGCTTTCAAGTATCTACAGCTGAATAAAGAACTTGGTCCTATAGGAGCATGACTACCTCATGGTAGTTTAGCACAAGGAGACATAAGAGAGAGAGAAACAACCAAGCGGACTCCAAGGTCAGTGAGGAAAGAAAGGAGGAGAGCTGGGGCAGAGACTCCCCTGCATCCTGCAGAGAGGCCTGGTGAAGCTGAGATTTATTTGCATTTTGTTAAAGACCACACATCAGGGGCAATGACTAATTTCATTAAAGACTTTGCAAGAGGGGCAATGATTCTCTTCATTAAAGACTATGGCCAGAGGAGGCTGTGACCCATGTGAAGAAAGGAGGGATGGGGAAACTACTGGTTGTAATTTTCTCAATGATCCTACTCCCTTTTTGCTTTTGTTCTGTTCTTTTTCTTGTATGTAGTAGAATAACCTTTCTCACTTTCCTCTCTAAGTTGAGTATTGGATTCTGTTTTGCCTGGAACTGTAATTGGTAGTGAGCCCTCCCTTCCCTTGTCTCAATCTACTGAACTGTGTGTGTCCCCAGTACAGGTTGTGGATTGACCTGCTGGAGAGCAGCTCTGAAGAGAGAGACCTGGGAGTCCTGGTTGATAACAAACTAACCATGAGCCAGCAATGTGCCCTCGTGGCCAAGAAGACCAATGGCATCCTGGGATGCATCAAGAAGAGTGTGTTCAACAGGTCAAGGGAGATTCTTCTCCCCCTCTACTCTGCCCTGATGAGGCCTCATCTGGAGTCCTGTGTCCAGTTCTGGACTCCTCAGCTCCAGAGGAACAGGGAACTTTTAGAGAAAGTCCAGCACAGGGCCACCAAGATGATCAGGGACTGGAGCATCTTCCTTACGAGGAAAGGCTGTGGGAACTGAGGCTGTTTAGTGTAGAGGATACTGAAGGGGGATCTTATTAATATTTACAAATATCTAACTAGTGGATGTCAGAAGGTTGGGTTTTTTCTGTTGTATATAGCAATAGGACAAGGGGCAATGGGATGAAACTGAAACACAAAATGTTCCATTTAAATGCAAGGAAAAAATATTTTACTGTGAGGATGAGAGAGCAGTGGAACAGGCTGTCCAGGAAGGGTGTGGAGTCTCCTTCCTTGCTGGTCTTCAAGACCTGCCTGGATATATTCCTGTCCAACCTGATCTAGGTGGACCTGCTTCTGCAGAGGGGTTGAACTGGATGATCCCTAAAGGTCACGTCCAATCCCTATCATTCTATGATTCTATGATTCTTTGATGGCTGCACAAAACCACAATAAGATCCCAGCTTGACTGACACTTTCCAAACATCTACCAGGCCTGCTGACACCAGTGTCGTGTGGAATCCAGACTGGACTGGGTCTACTATCTAATTTTTTTTAAGTACATTACTGATAATTTCCCTAAAGCTATCAGCTCTCTTTGTTGTCCAGATTCAGGATTTCCTTACACAGCAATTCCAATTCTGTATTTTAAGTAGGGAATATAAAAAAATGCTCTCAAGCTCCATGTTGTTGAGTTAAAAAGTCAGTCCTTTATCAACTTATTATCTACTTCCCTGTACTCTGAATATAAGGAATGAAATGTGGTAGGAAGAAAGAGAAAAGGGGAGAGGGAGGGAAAGCAGAGAAAGGATTTCATATTTTTACAGCATGCTATGAAAATATATCCTGGCAATTTCAACAAAATGAATACTGGGAACACCAAGGTTCCTTCACAGTGCTGTAACATGAGTCCATTCCATGTAAAAAAATGTCCCTTTGTATGTCCCACTACTTGCAAAATTTGAAACATTTCATATTCAGAGACACATTTTCTGTAAAGGGAAACCAACGTATTTTTAAAGAACTGTACTTTGAAGACTGAGAATGTTTTGCAGGGCATTTGAGGAAGAAAAAATACAGCACTAGCAGCAGCTCATGAGAATCACAGCAGGCAGTAATGTTGAGGTGGTTAAGATGGTAAGAGCTCTGTCTTGTTGCTAGGTAAAGGATGACCTTCTTTGTGAAATTATATGGAATATTTTTTAGTTTATATTATTCTGGACTGTATTTTCCTTCAGGCAATTATATTTTATGAGGAGAAAATATCTTAAAAGTAGTCTGCTACGAAATTGCTATAGTAAATCATTTACATAACATTCAGTGTTATATCCAACAGAGAATGGTAAACATAAAAAATACTGATATATCAAGTACTCCAAATATTGAGTTAGACACTATAGTTTCATTTAGAGTGTGCATGGTGCACACGATATATATATTCACAGTGTTTGTAAAAAATAATTCTATATATAAGGTAAATGAGAATTGGAAAGCTAATCAATCTTAAGATTGCAATATGAAAGTCTTGAAATATCATTAATTGCATAATAAGCAATGTATAATCAGTCTGTATTTAGCTTTTTTTTTTTTCTTCTGGTAATTGTGATTGAAAAGCTAATCAAACCAAAAATACATTTTCTTTATAAACCATTGAAAACTCAGTATGATTTGAGAAATGCTATGTTTGGATGCGAAACAGGGAGCACACATAGGAAAAAGCACTACATGTTTAGATTAGATTGCTTTATTGGTAATAATTTTTACTTAAGGAAATAACTTTTTTGACAGAAATGCATTCATGTGGCTGTAGGTGGCATAGCAGTATAATTCACTGCATTACCTCATGTTACGTTCTTTGACTTATATTGTCTTCTATTTAGAGACAGCGGGTGCAACACTTAAAAATGCATGAGAAATAGGTTTCCTGAGTTACTTCCCATAAGCGCTGTTCCAGCAAGCAGAAAAATGTGGTTTTTTTATCTAACTAGCTCAACTGAGGCAGTCCTTTACATAGCTTGATCACTCCCTCATTACATATGGTCAATTTCTATATATTTACTTGCAGAAATTAAACTCAATGAAAGAAGCCTTAATTTCATAAAACACTTAGAAAAAACAAATTATATAGATACAATTTACATAGGTAGACATATCTACATATAAAGCAATATCTATTTATATTATTATAAAATATTTCCATGACATGTTTACGTTATTATAGAAAGTAATTTGAATTAATGATATATTACTAAATAAAATCTTATTAATCTAGAAAGTCTACTATTCAACTAAACAGAGGCAGAACTAGCTATATTTATCCAAGAGGATATTCTTGTATAATCACACAATTACACTTGAGACCTTCTGTTCAGCTGTTGCCATTAATACTGTCAGCTACTCAAGGTTTTGAAAAGTAGGTTATGACTATCTGATTTAAACAATTCAATGTAGGATCTGTTTTTCAAAGCTATAGATATATTCCACCACTTCAAATAGAACTGAACCTTCAGTATCACCAACCATGATACTTCTAGTGAAGATGTTTGAATTTTTAAAAGTAGATTGTCCATTCAGAAAGACAAAAGATACATAATCATTTCCATTAAAGAATAAACAGAATTATTATAAAAATGACATTGATATGTATATAAAAGTCAATGGGAGCAGGATCACTGTGCATTCACGATGTGAGCATAAGGAGGAAAAAAAAGAGAAGAGAAATTATATTAATTGTCAATGAATTTGATTGATTTTTAAAAATCAGATAATATATTTCCTATTTTTTAACTTGATCCTTGAGGTTTCTTGATCCTTTTCTTTCTGATTTCTCTTCAAAGCCTTCTGAGGGCAGCCAGTGCAGACTGAAGGAGTTTGGCTGCCATTTGTTCACAGCTGGGGTCAACTCACCACAACAGAGAAAGCAGTCTGGCGCAAATCATGAGCTATGGCAGCTCCGGAGACGTCAGCAAGTGCATGCAATAATGACAGCTTCCTGTAGTTGTCGATAAGGGATTTCATAACTGTCATAATTTTTGGCATGCTGCACGGTGTCAGTGATGATAAGCTTTCATTATAGACATCCGTTTTCCTTAAAAACTTTATACACTTTAATACTTAAGTCTCTTCTGTAACTAACATTTGATGGCAGCTTATTTTGACTTAAGTAATTCTTGTCTCGTTTGTCAATTTTAACTTGGGATTTTGGGTACTCTTCGAACTCCCAAATTGTGATTTTTCAGCACCTGTACAGAGGCATATATAAAAAAATCTCACTTTGAAAGTATAGATTTTTGTATCAGTAAGTAAATATTATTTGAATAAAATACAGATAGAGATCTTGACAATGGTCGTTTGATGTATCAAATCATTCTGATATTCTGATATTCTCTGATACGTATGCACTACTAATAATAAGATCTGACTAACCATGTTACTGGTATTGGAACTGACTAAAAACTGTGTATGATATATGTGAAGAAACCACAACTTTAATGGAATACCTTGTAATGTATTTATAAAAATTGTTTTAATGTAGTATAAAAAATATACATTTCAAACTAGAAGCTGTTTTCATTTTTACTTATTTTCAAAAGAATTTCTAAACTATTGCTATACACACACAGAAAAAAAATAAACCCAAACTAAAATGCAAAACAAAACAAAAAAACCTGTACCTACAATTAAATGCAAACAAAATTCTATTAGCTAACAGGAAAGTTAAAATAAAGTAAAAATATTATTAGAAAACCAACTGAGAGCAATCAGTATGAATAGTCTTGCAGAAAACAGCAGTAGAAAACTCTGTATGGGCGCGCCAGGTAAGATTCCAGTACAGATTTAGTGTTTCACATGTTACCTATGATCATGCTCACTGGAAAAGTTCAGTGCTGTTACTTTCTCTGCCCAAAGAAATTTTCTACTGCAAAATATGAACAAAATTAAAGAGAAATGTAGATTCATATTTTGTAATTTCTTTTCATTGATAAACAGCAAATGATTTCCCGTGAAACATCAGCAGCATCTGTAGTTAAGATTGCATACATGTTCTCATTCCAATAATCACTTCTAAGTGGCTTCTATGGCTTCTGTCTTATGCAACTTTTACCTTTTCTTTTAAAATATGCTAGGCTTCTGGCTATGCTTGAAAGCATATTGCCTCAAGGGTGTTAGAGAATAGTTCATCTATTTTTGAGAATGAAGAATCATTCTCTCCTGTGTTAAAATAAAAATTTTAAAAAAAAAATTCAGAAGATATTTCAGTTTTCAGAAAATGTTTAGATTTAATAATATATCTCCATAAGATTGCATTATGTTGATAAATATGGGAAAAAAAAGAGCATTCTTTGATTGAATTTTTATGAAACTGTGAAAATCAATTGTAACAAACAAATTCTGTCATTGTGTCTGTCTCAGCTGTACTGTGGAAAATATACTGAACATATTAATGGATGGAGGTAAAAGTCGTATTTTTTAATCTGTGCCTTTTTCATCTTTTAATAAATTCATCAAGCTCTCAAATGATGTTGTAATTTACTCATATTCTGTCACAGCTATCATCTTTAATGAGTGAGACACAAATAGTATTCCTTACTTTCTGTAACAACAGATGCCCACACTCAATAAAAGCTCTAGGTGGAGGAAGACAGAAATTGCTGTCAGGGGAAAAACAAAAAAACAAATACTCCAAAGGAGTGCACTAATTATTTCATGAATTACATGTAAACTCAAGATTATCAGAGTGTTAATCTGCCATGCAATTTAATTTAAGCTTATATGCCAAATATTATTTTAACTGTGTTATTTTATGAATCCTGAATCATCAGGACAGCAGTCTTTGCCACTTGGCCAACATGAGAAAGCAGAAAATATTCACAAGATCACTTAAGAAGATAAAAGCTGTTTATGGACAATTCCCATCTTTACTGTTTTTATCCAGACATGGTGCAGGACCTGTCTCCTTCAAATAAAAATGCACATTTCGAGATTTCAGTTTGGTAAAGACAACTGCAGGAAATCAAAGTACAGGAATGAGTTTGTCCAAACCAATCTTTATTTAAATTAATGTTTGGGTTCTTTAAATAATATGTGAGTCTTTGCTTAAAATTTATCTCTATTCCATTCATTCCATAAAACACTTTTCTATATGCCTGTACATTCTTAAAAGAGGATTTTCTCACAGAAATTTAATATTGAAACCATTATTTAGTTAATCCTATCATATATTGCTATATTTGGAATATAGTTGTCAGACAAGAACTAGAGCCAAAATATATCAGTACCTTGTCCAAGGCCTCAGAAAGATTCTGTGCCTGCTGTGATGACAGAAACATCATCTTTGCTTTTCATGTAGACTGTACATAAACAAATACTATCAGAAGAAAATAAATTCTAGGATCTGCCAGGATTTTAGAAGATGCACATATATATTTTTCTTCCAACAACTGGGGAGTTGAGATGGAGCTTTTTCTTAAACTACTTAACAGCCACAGCTCTGCTTGTTTGTGATGGTAAAATGTGTTTTTAATGAAGCAGAGCTCAGTGAAGACAAGGAATAGCCAGCAGCATATCCTTTTTTTTTGTACAGTGTATTCAGAACACTGCTCCACAGACGCTTCAATGACTTCTCCTGATGTTTTATTTGTCATTGGACTCTAAAAGTGCAGGACTCTAGTGTTTTTAGAGATTCTCAGACTCTATAATGGTTATGGTGTATATGTTTTGGAAGACAAGCAAATCAACAATATATATGAAATTTACTACCACTTTTGAATATTTATTCTTCTCTTTGATCTTGGACTATAAAAAAAATCAAGTTCAACGTCCAAATTTTTGCACTGATGTAATAAAATTATTAACTTTTAAATCGTGTCTTTTAAATTACTGAAGAGGAAAATCAAGAATGCAGACAGAAAAATAACTCATGTGTTTATTTAACATTGAAGTTTAGCTTCTTTTTTACCATTCACATTTTCAATTCACAGCAAAATGTTTTTACAGTTGAAGTTAACCTGATTTTTTTTCTAGTGAATAGCATCTTCATTAAAAAATATAGTTTTATCACAAAAATACTGTGAATTTGAAATATTCATGCATGAAGAGTTGTTGTCTTTTATTTGTGGCCTTTCTCAGTAGATTCAGGCCTGGTCTGGAGGTGACTTAGAGCATTCATTGTTTCTCTTTGCTCTGACGGTGTTGCATAAGAGTTGATGTTGTAGCATGAGTGGTTTTGGTATGAGATGTTTCCATTTGATCTATGCACTCTCAACCATGAAGGACCTTGAAATGTTGCTTACTCATGGCTGATCTGTAATCAGAAGCATTATAACCATGTCAACTGTGTCAGACTTTTAAAAATATTTCAGAAAATTCTGTAAGTGTTCATTTTGTCTCACAGAACACCTGAATAACAGTGTCCTAAATTCTAATTGCAAAGTATACAGCTGTCTGGAAGAACAAATAGCAGTGACAGCAAATGCATACAGAATAGAAATCAGAAAAAAACCCACCTTAATTATTTACAGCAAAAGTATTGCATGCCTGCTTTGTGAAATATGTTGTGTATTCACCATCTGACAATCAGGCATCTTGTAATTTTACTCACTTGTTACTTCTAAAAATGGTAGTCTGTATTTCTGTGTTGTTATTAAGAGATTTTTTTTTCTTGTTTGATTTATGGAGTTTTTTTCCAGATGGAAATGAAGCTTTAACAATGTAAATTGTTACTGGCTGAATATGGCTAGACCAGAATAACACCAATAAAGCCAAGAGAGGTGCAAACTTTTAGCATTCACCTTAGTGGCCTGGTAAGTTTTCAATTTAAGAACCATAACCTTCTATTTCCTCACAAACGTAATGCATGGACCAGTAAATCGCTCAAACATTACATTTTCTTTTGTGAAATGGTGTCTAAATTTACATTAGGCCCTGCAGGAACTTAAATAAAATTAATAATAAAAAAATCTTGGAGTTCTTAGTGTCTATTGTTTTGTCCCTCAATTTTTCACATTCGTTGTTCCTAGTGCTGAAATATTGTGAATCACTTTTATTTATAAAATTTGCCTGATTGTCATAGCTGAGATAATATGTGCTTGAATTTACCCATATTTTCCTGAAGTACTGACATTCATGCTCTACTTCCGCTATGAGTTCCTTAAACAGGAGATAAATATTCCGTTTTAAGTATCAGTATTTATTACTGCTCTGCCCTTGGCATTGTAGGTAACTAAGTCTTAATTTTTGTGAAAAATTGTATGACTTTCTGCATACAGTGCTTCCTTGTATATAAAAATGCATTGTAGGTGAATAGGCAACCTAGCTTTTACTGGATATAGCCAGTTAATGTTTTCTAAATGCCTGACCAAGGGAAATTTGTCCAGTAACTTGACTTCAAATAGGACAAGAAATCAATTTTCCTCCAGTGAGAGGGGCAGGCAAGTAACTACAGTGATATGGTTGAATCTGGAGTCCCAGGGAATGACAGCTCTTAGAGAAAAAGAAAAGGATGTTTAACCCTTTCAGAATCTCCAGTTACCTGGTATTACATCAAATAACCCATTTAGATATATATGATGACAGAAACAGATCATTTTCTCATTAGTTTTCATGGCGTCTTTGTTTTCCTTTCTCACATTCACAGGCTTAATGTATTTTTAAGATAGCTCGCTCTTAGGTAATATTTAAGAAGTGACTCACTTGTACATTTAAATTTTTGATAACTTTGGCAATAATTTTTATATAGAAGATTGTGAAAGACATTGGGAATTGTGGCAAAGCTTTTGGGTTGGGCTTTTTTTGACAACCTTTTGCCTTTTCACACAGAGAAATGGGACAACTGTGCCTTTCATTTTGCCTTCCAATTACAGCATTAACTTTTTGAAGGAAATATCTAGGTTCATAGATCTCCTATCAGCTTTAGAGACAGGATTTTATCTCAGATTTCTACCTTTAGTAGAAAGCTCCTGCTGAGTTTTAAAGATTGCTTTGTGTTTTTTTTCAAGTGGGAACTGTTTAATTTAGATATCTAAGTGACATCCAGTAAGACAGAAGAATTAAAAAAAATGAGTGTGTTTGAAGGAGGAAAGTAAATTCTACTTCCTGGTGTTTAGAGTATTTACTTGTAATAGAGTAGAGAGTTTTCAGTGTTTACCATGATGATATGTGATTACTTTGTTCTGGATATAAATTGCTCAAACAGAAAAGAGACAGGGTGCAATTTCTTCATTAACGCCTATGAAACTGCAGACTAAAAGGATTCTGCACCTCAGAAAAACAATGATTTAGGGGTTAAAATATTGTCTTGGTCACCTGGAATTAAACCTTACTCTAAACAACCTAAAGGATGTTCTCTGACTTTATTATTTCTGACTTGGATATTTTGCCCTGACCAGATGTGCCCTGATTTTTTCTATTGCACTATACAGAAAAGCATCAAATTTACAAATCTGCTTGAGAATAATTATGAGACAGCTGCTAAAGGTTTGGATGCAAATTATATGCCTTATGTAAGTTTGTTGCCCATTTTTTCTTACACTCCACTGAAGTTAACTACATACCATTTAAATTATATGAGTGAAAGAAACGAATACAATGTCAAGTATTTCTGTACTAGCAGGAAATATTTATAAAAGTGGGATGTTATTTTGATACGTCACCGTTCATCTTAAATACTTCACTAACCATATGTGAAAAAGTCATCAAAGGGAATAAACTCTTCTCCACTGCTGTTGCAGATATGATGTGAAATAATAAGCTAAACTCTAGCAAGAAAAATGTAGACTTGATACCAAAAAAAAAAAAAAAAAAAAAAAGATGTAAAGGAGTTATGTTCTTGAATAGATTGCTGGGTAGGTTCTTCACGTCACCCACAGCAGAGTTTTAAGTTTGTCTTTTGACCAATTCTGTTTCTGTGCAGTTGTTACTGTCTGGGAAAGGAGAATAGACCAGAAGACCTTTTGATGTTTTGTTCAGTTCTATTTTTCTGTGACTCCATGAAAAGCAGTAAACATTGAGTTGGGTTGTAGCGATTGGGTAGATGACCAGTTCAGAGCTTTCTCTTTCAGTACAGAAAAGAAAGATAATTTTCTGAATGATGGCATGGAAACTCTCTACCTTAAAAAGAAAGTGCAATGTATTTTTAATATCAATATTTTAATACCTAAATATAAAAATTACCAATTGGAGCAGGGATTAAAATTATGTACGAAATATATCTTTTCTAGTGAAGTTAATATAAATTCTGATTGTAACTACACTGGAAGGTTGAAAAACTAAAATAATAGTTCAAAGAAGCTTTAATGGCAGAGAAATTATACAGTTCAGGTGGTTCAGAACGTTCAAACAAAATTGTAATCACAGAATAACCATTACACTTGTTGAAAACAGACATAATAAATTTATAAATAATTACATATATATATATATATATATATAGTTTATCTCCCAAACTAACATCCTTCTTATTCAAGTCATTGAAACTATTTTACAGGGAATACAGAGAAAATACTAACACTGCAGTATACAAATTTGCTCGTTTACCTGAATTGTCTAAATAAGGTGAAGTAGGGCATGCACAGATTTTCTAATCTCCTAGATATCTCCAAGAGAGTGATCACCAGATTTGCTGGGGGACTCACGTTGAGTCTGTTCCAGAGGTCCCTGCATTCAATGGAAGGGACCCACATTGGAGCAGTTTGTCAAGAACTGTAGCTTGTGGGGAAGATCCATGTTGGAGAAGCTCATGAAGGACTGTCTCTCATGTAAGAGATCCCATGTTAGAACAGGGAAGGTGTATGAGGAGGCCTCCCACTGAGGGAGAAGGAATGGTAGAAACAATGTGTGATGAACTAACCAGAGCTCCATTTTGCCATACCCTTGCACTGTTACGGAGAGAAGGTAGAGAAAAATTGCGAATGAAGTTAAATCTCAGAAGAAAGAAGAGATAGGAGGATGGTGGTTTTTAATATTTGCATTTGTTTATACTTACTCTACTCTGATTTGATTGGTTTTTTTTTTCCCAAGTCAAGCTTGTGTAGTCCATGACCACAACTTGTCAATGATCTCTCCCTTTGTGTGTCTCAATGAGGCTTTAATTATATTTTCTCTTCCCTGTCCAACTGAGGAGAGGATTGATAGTGCATATTTGGTGGGTATCTGGCATTCAGTCAGGATTAGCTCACCATGAGCTTTTAGTGGTTAATTTATATGCATATAAATAAATAAATATACATATTTTTAATCTATATTATATAGAGAGTATATATTGGTTAACTTATTATTCATATACAATTTATTTTTATATACATTATATACATTTATATATTATTTATATACAATTTAATCTATTCTACAGGAGGAAATATCTAGTAGGTTATCTAGAGAAATGGCCAGATTCTTCACCTAGGATGCTTTTTAATTTTTTAAGCATACAAACTGGCCCATGAAGAGCAAGAAGCTGTCTTGGGAGATTCTTTAGAGTTCTTCAAAAAGTGAGGGCTTGAAACACACAAATACTTTGTTTTGTGTGACTTGTAGTTCAGTCATATCACCTGGTTTCAGACCTATCTGTGCACAGATTCACTGGGACATTCCTGGACCACCTAGGGAATTAATGACTGCATGCACCTGTGCATGCAGGCACAGACCTGATACAAAGCTACACTACAGTTCTATCTGTAGAATAAACTTGATTTTCATATGTCAGTCTCTCTTATAGCTGAAATTCCATAGCTTTTGCTGCACTAAACTTGCTGGCTTTGCAAACAGCAATGACCTGCTGTCACAAGGTTGATTTAAGGCAAAAAGGCAGCCATTTCAAACCATAGTACTTCATCACTCATCCTTTAAAACATCTCTGCGGCATTTGACTGTGTATTGCTTATAAATACAATCAACACTAGCTGTGATTTTAGTTACCTTTGAAATCGTTGCTGAAAATATCACTGACATTTTTTTTATATCTTTGGCAGGACTCAGTGACATCCTTTTAATAGTAGTTCTGTCAACCAATAGCTTCCTTTTTATCACTGTGATGTGTTCTTCTGAGTGTTACTTACTGATAGTTCTGCACTCATCTGCTTGGACACTTATGAATGGAATAAGCATGTGTGACTTTTTCTCAGTAATGTGTATGCATTTGGAGATGCAGTTTATTTCCTTTCACAGTTCTTTGTCAGGGATGATAGGACCTCACAAAGGATGTCTATCTTTGTTTCTCTTCTTGTTTTGTTCCTGTTCAGAGACATGAACAAATAATACTATGATTGTCTTAAGGAATTGACACAACATGCAGTATTTTAACTGCAGAGTAAAACTCGTTCAAGAACACCACAATTCAATCAATAATGCCCCTGAAATAGCTACATTCTGTATTATAAAGGATTCAGTAGATAATATTTAAAAGTTTAAATCTCTTCCAATGCATGTATCCTGCAATAGATTTAACTGGCTTCCTTTGCAAGGCAGTCGAATACTGTTTCTAAATTCTGAATTTAGTAACCTTCAATAAATGAAACCTTTATTTTTATTTTCTTAAATATTGGAATAGATGATACTCACTGCTTCTCCTTCCACTTAAAGAACCTCAAACAAAACACTCTGAATTCTGATGGATTAATAGGTTTGTTAAAAGATCATGGTTTTGTTGTGCCACTCCACAGATTTTCTTCTCATAGACAAGATAGACATTTACTCTTTTTACCTGTTTTGATCTTCTTCTCCTCCTTCTTCCTTCTTTCCTTGATGTTTTTATTATTTATTTTGGTCTTCTTTCTATTTCTTACTCTTTTTAGTACCACCTTGCCTATCTCTTTTCACTTTTCCTGTCTATCTTCTGATTTACTATATATGCAGTTATTTCATTTAAAATACCATAGCCATTTGTACAACAGTGCTAATTCTCTTTGACTGTAGCAGGCTGACCTATATCTAGAGGATGATAGAAACTTTGAAAAAAAAAAAAAATAGATGATTCAATATCATCATTACTGGTCTTTTAATCTATTTACTGCAGGAAGTCTACTATCACTGTCCTCCAAATGTGTGTTTAACAACTTAAGAAAACTCAACTGAAAGAGACATTTCAGAATCCAAAGCCTCTTAGCACAGATAATCAGGCAGCCATGTAACGTAATTCTTGCTATAAGTTTATGTTCTGTCTTTCTCATACAGCCACTTTCAGTTTGTTGGTATTCAGTTTTGTTTTTGCCTCTTCATTACACCCTGTAAGGAAAAGAAAAAGATTTCAACACTTCATTTTAATTTTTATTAAATTTCTTCATACAGCAAAAAGTAACCAGACCTTTAGGAGTTTAGGACATATTTCTTGGCTATAAAAAATCTCAACAAAAAGTAACACCTTTTTTTAGTATATTTACACTTTACAACATTTTTGTTTTCCTATTTAATGGGTATATCAAGTAAAAATGTTCATTTCTACAAGATGACGTCTATTAGGTTTTGCCTAGTATTATTTTTTCCATTTATTATAGTCCAATTATTGTTGCTTCCTTTCACTATACAAATACTGATTTTACATCTTTTTATTTTCTTTTCCTTGCCTTCTTAATTTCATTCTGCTGGTCCTTATTAACATACCAGTGTCCATTGATAAGACATTCAACAATATACACTACAGAAGTGTGTAAAACATAAAATTATTCCACTTATCCGATGGCTTGTCATATCAGATATCAGTATTTAAATGAAAATTACTTTACCAAGTTAAATACCTTCTTGAATTTTTCTTAAAGTTTGCATCAGTGATAGATTTATCTGTGCTTACTGTTTATGTGTTTTACTCTAAAATATCTTTAAATCTCTTCATTTCCCTCTTCAGTTAGTGGAACGATATATGACAGTTTGTCACCAAAAATAGTGTATTTACAACACACTCATGTTTTTTTTTTTAATTTCCAATGCCTAGGAGGATTTCCTTTTAAACATTTGGCTCAAAATGTTTCCTAGATTATACAAATATGATAACTAGTTCATTATGAAAAAGATATTTCTATTTTCTATCTCTCTGAGTCGTGTTTTTTTTTTTTTTAGACTGAGAATTAAAACCAAGTAGAAGAGAAATAGATTTCTTTAAGATAATACAAATGAACAGCTGGACTGCAGTGCTGTACTTGCAAATGCATAATTCAGTTAACTAAGATATAAGGGCATTTTGGCATTTAAGAATTAAAATTACAAGGAGTTCTTTTATTGAAAGATAGCAGTCAACTTTTAGTGATGTGTTTGAAAATATGGTAAAATATTCACACTACATCAAATAATGCATACTGGAAAATATACTACTGTAAAAGATAAGGAAATATGTTTCATGAATATGTTGTTTGCAGGTTGTTTTATGGACTCATTTAGACAGTAACTTGGAAACTTATCTAACATTTAAGAAGTAATGAGAAAAGTTCTTCATCTCTAAATCTATCTAGTTACTTCCCTTATTTCAAGGTTACAAAGCTTCAAAATCATGTTATTAAGAGAGCTTCTTTTATCTTTTATACTTTACTGCTGTAGCAGTTAAAAATCTATTCCTTATTTAGCTACAACATGAACTTAAATAATGTCTTGGAGGTTATTGTAAATTATTGTCTTTGAAACACATTTTTTTATTGCTATTAGTAAAAAGAGGGGTGTTTTCTTTAAGAAAGAGACACAGAAGGTAAAATCATCTCACTCTGAGAGTGAGATGAAAAATCGGGTATCTTCTGCTGTAAATCCATTATTTAAATGACTTAAGGAAGCCAGATTGAAAGCTGTAAGAGAAGTGGCATAAGCAGGAGTATTGTGTAGAACAGGAGCCTGGAGGACTATAAAAACTAGAAATACAGAAAGTGCTGGCAAAATAAATTAAAATGTCAGATCAAGTTTGTATTATTCTTCCCGAAGTGCAGTTACATGATGTGAAACAAATTAATGACAGTTTAACTCTGCAGCATGAAATACAGATTTCTGAAGGCAGTGAAGCAAACTGAATGCAATGCAATTACTCAAGTTACTGCACAAGAAATGTGAGACACTGCAAGACAGATTTAAAACTTCAGTGACTAATTAGATCTTCAGTAGAACATCTGATGTTGTGCTTATTTTTACAGTATCAGGTTTTTTACATCTAAGGAATAAAGTAATATCAGTTGTTGTTGTTTGAGCTAGGTATACCAATAGCTCTAAACGATATGGGAAGCAGAAGCACTTGAAGCTAAGGATTCATTGACTCTTTATTTCTCTCATCTTAACCATTTCTAATTTTACTACCAGTCAGAACATTAAAATTGCGAAGTCTAACACTTAAATTTAGAAAATGACAGAATTCAGATAGCCCATGCAAACTTTATTTGCTAACCCACGTGAGCATACATTATGATATAATCTTTCATTTTTATGATACTATATTTTTTCTGCAGGACACCTGTTTCATTCAGGGCATATTAAATGAATGCTTATATCTTAGAAAATTTTTCAGTATTTCACTTTCTTTCACCACATGCTATCTGAACTCTGCACTGAAAACATGATTATTGATATCTTTCTTGATTTTTTATGGGCTTTGTTACCAGAATACCTGGTACTTATCAAACATGAATCAATTTGTCTTCACAACAGTCTTTTTTATAGACTCTCCAGGGTTCATGGACCTCATTTTGTTGTTTACCTTTTTTTCCTCCTGAATCATCTCAGCCTTGCCTTTTCTCTTTTCCTAGCCTTTTTACTCTGATTCTTTTCCATGCATCTACCCTTCTACTCTGGCTATCTCCTCTCCCTCCTCACCCATGGGACACTCTAGCTGACTCTTCTCCAGTTTGTACTCACTGAGTGAGAAGCTATTTTTTTCTTCCTTTCCAGGTTGCATATATCTCCTTTGTTTACTGCTCTTTTCTTCTGCATTCCACAGACACACTGATAAATGACAGCAGAGTAGCTGTCCTGGCCATCTTTACAAAAGTTTTCTTTTATCATGGCAACTGCAAGTCAGATTCACAATTGGAGGCAAAGTCCTTGGCCAATTTCTGCATTGTAAAACAGACATAGTTTTCAGAGAATTCCATTGGCAAACTTTAATAGACCTCTACTTTTGAAAGTCTAGCTTTTTGAAAAAAGCATAAAGCGATTTTTTTTTTCCCTGAGAAAATCAGAAAAAATTAAGGACAGCAATAGACATGATCTGAATGATGGCAAGTGTTCCCAAATTAGCATTAGTATAAACACATACTCTGTGTAGTCTCATGTCTCAAGATGTAGTTGTAGCTAGAAGCCTTACGCCACCCTACTCTGTTCAGGCTCAGATTGCTTCCCGATATGTCTCCAGTCTCTGCCAAATGTAAAGTCATTGCCACAAAGCAGGAAAGCTAGATTTTGTCAGCTAAGCAGCAATCCTTTGTAAACAATCTATCAATCCTTCAATCTCTCTCTTAGAAAGATTTTAATGGATGCATTTCAAATAACTAAATAGAAAACATTTCAGGGAATGTAGTTAAATTTTGATGAGTTTATGGCAAGTATAGCATAGAGCTTAATACTGAAAGTGTTACGGAACATTAAGCATAGGTGTTATTTCCAAGTCTGCATCTCATACAAATTAGAATATGATTTCATGTATAGAATTTTATTAGTTATATAAGTCCTTTATAATATATTCCTGTCAACCATGAATTCTAAGTATTTTATGCAGTGGGTTTCTATAGTAAGAACTGTGACAGAAACTGAATATAATTGAGAGACTGGGACTAGAGAGAAAGTAGGGGAGATAAAAAAGAAAGAAAGAGAGACAGTAAGATGAGTGTTTAGAAATACAAATGAAATATACTGGTTTGCTAGAATATTTGTTCTTCCTCTGCTGTTCTTTCTCTATTCTCTAAGTATTTATGTTCAGTCATTGACAGACACAGTGTACAGATCAAAATCCACCTCAAGGCTGACCTGGTTTCAGATCTGCTGGTCTTATGAAGAAAGGGGAACAGCATGTCATAATTCAGATTTAGTAGGAAGTGTTTTCTTGAATAAAAGTCTGGAGGCAAATCTAAGCCTTGCAAACAGCCCAGAATGAATTAAATAGCTTTTGCACTGCAACACCAGACACAGCACATGTAGTTTTTGAGTGATAGTCTCACAAACCAGTTCATTTCAGTCATATGGTACTGGAAAGTGTGAAAAATGAAATGTGAAAAGGAAGGAACCATATACAGTTTCCAGTAGCATAGTTTTTTCCCATTTCAAATTCGTGATGATTTAAGACCTTCCATCTTGGAATACAAGCAAGGACTCATTACTGGATAATAAACGATCTTATGGATTTCAGAAATTGTAAACTGTAGACTAGATCCTTCTCATTCTACTCTGTCTTATGGATGGTATTCCCATCTTTTCCCTGTCCTGCTTTTACCACAATGATTTTGAAATATATTTCTCAGATTGTCAATATTTATATAGAGTAGGTGAACTAGGAATCCAGTAAAACAAAATGATAGAATGTACAATTGTAGGAATGTATAAAACAGTCTTACAAATAGAGAAAGAGGATCATGGAATAAGAACACAAGACAAGATGAAAGGAATCAGAAAGTCAGTATTAACCACAATATTCAACCTGGAAAGTGAATAATTTTGAAAGTTTCAATTCTTCATTGCAATTCCTAAAGCAATATGAGAAGGATCTATAGAAGATTAAATCTGATAAATATTTTATAAATACAGAATTAGCCTAAGATTCACAAGTGATGTATTTAAACAAACAGAATGAAATCTTTGGAAATTATTTACTGGCTGATTAAAGAGCCTGATGCAACCACTATAAGCAGCTATTTTACTATATGGTACATGGCACCAGCTGAAATCGCTCACTAGGAAAACGAGTCTCATTCAGAATAGTAACAGTCTACCTAAAACATTCTCCTGCACCAGGAAATATTTTCTTTTGCTTTGTGTTTTTGTCCAGCATGAACAAAGAGAAACCTCCCACAATTGCCTGAAAGTGTCCCTGCACAAAATTTCTGTTTTGATTAAACATAATTTCAGAATAAATTCTATAATCAATAAGTGCTAGGAGAATAAATCTTTGACATAAACACTCAAAAAAACATAAGGCAGTCTGAGGATTCAATTTTCTTTTCATTAGGACTTTTATTTTGACCTTTAGAAAAATAAAATTCTGGAATTGTATGTTGTATGTATGATTTTTCTAGGTTTTTTTTTTTCTTAATAAAAAGTTGTCATAACTTTTATATAGTATATTATACTATATTTTACAGAAAAAAATTACCTGGAAATCGTACATAAGCATGACTTTGGTCAGAACCCTCTTTCTTAATCCTGTCCGGTTTTAAATGCAGTTCGACAGATTTTATCAACAGGAGTAAGCTACTTCCTGGCTCAACTAGCTCATGTGGAAGCAGATTGTGAGCTGAAATCTTGCAATGACAATGTAAAAACTTTAGACTACAGTTCAATCCATATACCAGCTGATGAATATCAAAGAGATGTTGGAGAGACAGTACAGAGCTGTACATCCAACTTCTTTAAAGTGTTTTGGTTTCTAATGCAGGGCTCATATTTTCCTGGTTTCCACCTCCTTCTTCTTTTGAATGCAAAAGCAGCCTCCAAGTCACATATTTTTGCATTAATACTCCTTTAAGTCCCCTTAACTCAACAAAATTTACAAAGAAAATTGGGCTCTAAATGGGCAAGACCAATTTTAAATAATACAATCAAGTGAATCTGTTCTCTTTCAGTTGACTGTGTAGAGTTAATCAATGCTCCATTTAATGAATCCCTTAATTTAAAAATCTGACAGAGAAGTAGTTCTACAATACACTAGGGAGGTTCAATTTAAGGAGTGTCTACAATGTTTTCCAATCGTTCAAGATAATTATAATGCTCTTTAAAGTCAACAGGACTTGAATGGAGAATTTGCCCCAAATAGTGAAGAGTAATAGATCAGTACTCTATATGAGATTGTTAGATGTTCTCTACTATCTTTTGAGGCTAGGACCTGAGAAGGCATATGACAGCAGAAATTTCAGAAAGCAATGGAGAATAAAAACCTGGGTTGTCGTCTCTTTTAACAAGACTTTGTAAAATATGTTTTACTCCAGTAAAAATGTTAACTCCTCTTTCCATGCTTATGCTGTTTAAACAGCAAAAAAAAAAAATACAAATTACAAAATACAAAATACAATTGCTCAAGCAGGTTTACCTAGATCAGGTCACACAGGAACATGTCCAGGTAAATCTTGAAGACCTCCAAGGAAGGAGACTCCACTACCCCTCTGGGCAGCCTGTGCCAGTGCTCTGTTACCCTCACAGTAAAATCCATTTAAATGGATTTTTTTGTATTCCAGCTTCATCACATTATCCCTTGTCCTGTTGCTAGCTACCATTGAAAAAAAAATTGACCCAATCTCCTGACATCCACCCTTTAGATATTTGTAAATAGTAATAAGATTCCCCCTCAGTCTTCTCTTTTCTAGATTAAACAGCCCCAATTCCCACAGCTTTCCCTCATATGAAAGATGTTCCAGTCCCCTGATCATCGCGGTGGCCGTGCACTGGACTGTCTCCAGAAGTTTTCTTTTCCTCTTGAGCTGCGGAGCCCAGAACTGGACACAGAACTCCAGATGGGGCCTCACCAGGGTAGAGTAGAGGGGGAGCAGAACATCCCTTGACCTGCTGGCCACACTCTTNCCCTGAGGAACTCCACTGGCCACCGACCTCCACTTCAATTCTGTGTCATTGATCAATGCCCTCTGGGCTGTCATTCAGACAGCTCTTGATTCACCTCACCGTCCACTCATCCAAGCCACACTGTCTGAGCTTTCTGATGAGGATGTTATGGGAGACAAGGTAGATGACACCTGCTGCTCTCCCCTCATCTAGCCAACCGGTTATGCACTCATAGAAGGCTATTAGGTTGGTCAAACAGGATTTCCCCTTGATGAATTCATGTTGACTCCCCCTGATAACCATCTTCACCTTCATATGTTCAGTGATAACATTAAGGATGGCTTGTTCCATCACCTTTCCAGGGATGGAGGCGAGGCTGATCAGCCTGTAGTTTCCTGGGTCGTCCTTCCTGCTCTTTTTGAAGACTGGAGTGACATTGACCTTTCTCTAGTTCTCAGGCACCTCGCCTGTCCTCCATGATTATTCAAAAGTGATGGAGCGAGGCTCAGTAATCACATCAGCCAGCTCTCTCAGCATTCTAGGATGCATATGTATTCCTTTGTTGTTGTTGTAGCTACTTGTTCTCTCCTTGTGTTGTTCTGTTAAATTCTCCACAAAGATTTACCTTTTCTTCCTGATTCTTCTCTCCATCCTGCTGAAGTGGGAAGGACTAAGCAACTATGTGATTTGTTTAATGTCAACTGGGTTTAAACCGCAGCACCCTATTAAGAAAGAGTTTCTACAAGCTAAATTAGACCTTAAATTACTCATTTGTTTTGGAAGACAACAGCAAAGGGTATTGCGTTCAATAAGAAATCATGTTTGTCGTATTTTCATTTTAGGATATAACAAACAGGATATAAATTCTGATTTTTAAAGTAGAATACATTTGAGGATTTTAGGAATAGATTTTAACATATTGCACTGCATTAAAATAGTACGGCAAATCTTGCAAATTGTTAGATAAACTTATTGCATGTACTCAGTAAACTCAGTAAAGTACTCATCAAGAATTATCAAAGTTTGAAAGCATCTATATAAACATTTTACTCCATTTCTGTGCTCCTTTAACTGCTGCTCATTTTAGAACTAGTGTTAAAATTCCAATTGCTTTGCAATTAATATTCCAGTCTCATGATATTCTATGCTTAAATTTTAAAATGCTTTAATTCCTATTAATTTATTTTTATTCCTGAAGAAGTTATTTTCAGTTGTTTTGAAACAGAACAATATTTTTTTATCCTGGATTGTCCACACATTCAGTTACCACACTTCCAGGAGACTTAGTAGCACCAGCCTCCCAAATTAATAACAGCTATCACCAGTATGCAAGACAGTGCAATGAAATAGGAGAAATAACATTTTTACAGAAAAATATGGAATCTCATACTTTTTCCTTTTGCCTCCTACATGCTATATCCAAATAAAAACCCGTGAAGGATTGTTCATAACATTGATTTTATCATTAGAGTATGGAGTAAATATTTGTATCACAGTCCAGACTAGTGGTATTCCATCTTTGGACAATTGGAGGAGAGGTTGGCCACAATACCTACATTAAAAATATTATATATAACAGGTGATTTACCATTGCAATGTGCCTGTATTCATCATAAGAATCTTGTATATTTTTTTTTCTGTTTAGTGTGTCATTATCAATACAATGTATCTAAAGTACAAGCATAGTTGTTCATTCTCTATTGTGACTATAATTGACATACTTCATAGAGGCGCAAAAGACTGTGGATGTTGTCTACATAGACTTTAGTAAAGCCTTTACCACTCTTTCTCACAGCATTTTCTTAGAGAAACTAGCTTCTGTTGGTTTGCACAGGTGTACTCTTTGCTGGGAAAAAAAAATGGCGAGGTGTCAGAACCCAGAGAGTGGTGGTGAATAGAGTCAAATCCAGTGAGCAGCCAGTCACAAATGGTGCTCTCCAGGGCTCAGTGTTGGGATTTGTTCTGTTTAATGTCTTTGTTAATGATATGGATGAAGAGATCAAGTGTACCCTCAGGAAGTTTGTAGATGATATCAAGTTGGTCTGGAGTGTTGGTCTGCTTGTGATTAAGAAGGTTCTATAGAGGGATGTAGACATGCTGGATTGATGGGCCAAGGCAAATTGCATGAGGTTTAACAAGGTCCAGTGCCAGGTCCTACACTTGAGAGAAGATAGCCCCATGTAATGCTGCAGGTTTGGGAAAGGATGGCTGGAAAGCTACCCAGAGGAAAAGGACCTGAGGACAGCTGTCAGAAAGTGAGTCAGCAGTGTGCTCAAGTAGCCAAGAAGGTATCCAATAACATCACAGAATCATAGAATCATAAAATGGTAGGGTTTGGAAAGGACCTCTAGAGATCATCTGGTTCAACATCCTACTAAAGAAGGTTCACCTAGATGAGGTCACAAAGGAACGCATTGAGGCAGGTTTTGAAAATCTGCAGAGGAGGAGCGTCCACAACATCTCAGGGCAGCCTGTGCCAGGGCTCCCTCACCTTCACAGCAAAGTTTTTCCTTAAGTGGAACTTTTTTATGTTCCAGCTTTTGTCCATTACCCCATATCCTAACACTAGACACTACAGAAAAAAGCATTTCCCCAGCCCCTTGACATACACCATATAGATATTTGAAATATTAATGAGATCTCCCCTCAATCTCCTTTTCTCTAAACAGCCCCAGTTCCCACAGTCTTTTCTCATAAGGAAGGTGCTCCAGTCCCCTGATCATCTTAATGGCCCTGCACTGAACTCTCTGCAGAAGTTGTCTGTCCCTCTTGAGCTGAGGAGCCGAGAACTGGACTCAGGACTCCAGATGGGGACTCACCAGGGTAGAGTAGAGGGGTTGCAGAACCTCCCTTGACCTGCTGGCCACACTCTTCTTGATGCATCTCAGGATGTCATTGGTTTTTTTGGGCACGAGGGCACATTGCTGGCTCATGGTTAGTTTATTGTCAACCAGGACTCCCAGGTCTCTCTCTTCAGAGCTGCTCTCCAGCCTTTTGACCCCCAGCCTGTACTGGTGCATAGGGTTGTTCCTTGCCAGATGCAGGACTCTGCACTTGTCCTTATTGAACCTCCTGAGGTCCCTCTCTGCCCAACTCTCAAGCTGGTTGAGATCCATCTGAATGGCAGCACAGCCTTCTGGGGAATCAGTCAGTCCTCCCAGTTTTGTGTCATCAGCCAACTTGCTGAGGGTACACTCTGTCCTTCACTCTAGGTTGTTGATGAGGATGTAGAATAAGACTGGCCTCAGAAATGACCTCTGTGGCCTTGAGATACAAGTATCCTGGCTTGTATTAGAAATAGCATGACCAGCACGACCAGGGAAGTGATTTACTCCATGTATACAGAACTGGTAAGGCTGCACCTAGAGAACTGTGTTCAATTTTGGTCGTCTCACTATGAATGTCTTCAAAAAAGGGCAAAAGAGCTGGTTAAGAGTTTGGGACACAAGTCTTATAAGGAGTGGCTGAGGGAAATGGGGTTGTTTAGCCTGGAAAAAAGAATGCTTAGAGGAGACCTTATCAGATCTACAACTATCTGAAAGGAGCCTATAGCTCCTAAGTAGTAAGTGATAGGAAAAAAATAAATGGGCTCAAGTTATGCCAGGGGAAGTATGGATTAGAGATCAGGAAAAAATTAGTCTCTAAAATCATCATTAATCCCTGGAACAGGCTGCCCAGGAAGGTGATGAAGTCATCATCTCTGGAGATATTGAAAAGATGTGTAGATGAGGCACTGAGGGACATGGTTTAGTGGTGGGCTTGGCAATATTACATTAGTGGTTAGACTAAATGATCTTAAAGTTCTTTTCCAATCAAAACAATTATATGATTCTATGATAATAGTGGCACCTACCAATTGCTGTTGATATAAATAGTATGTCAAGTACACGTATGGGTAGAAAACACTATTTTTTCCACAAAAGTTTACAACCAGAGTATAAAACAGAAGACAACTTGTGGAATACTGCTATAGAGTTATATATCTGCATTTGCAAGGTACTTTTTTTTCTCTACCACTAAATAGTAAAATAGATTAATAATTGAGAACTTTTTTTAATTATTATTATAATTATGACCACTACTATTAATGTTACCATCACTATAATTTAAGTCTATAGCAGCCTAATAAAATATTGAAATTTACAGGCAACCAAGACAACCAACATTGCACATTCATAGTAACACATTAGCAGGAGCTTGTGTCCATCTGACCTACAGAAGGAAATGGATTTCTTATCTTTGGCACACCTATTCTGCTGTTGATAGGAGAAGCTGGGAGTCTGGGTACTTCAGAAGTAGCAGATATCATGTACTGACCTATGCTTAAAAATTTTGAAGACTTCAGTTCATATCCATGCTTCTAGCAGAACAGTTTACTAGGCTTATCAAGGTGGTTGTGGATATGTACTTATAACAGTTACAATGACATTTATGGAGGTATTTCAAACCAAGGCTACAACATACAGTTGCATATGCATTGCAGGAATCTCTGTGATCAGTTACTTTTTAAGCACAGTCTTCTTCCTCTGTGTCATGTGTATAGTTTAATTATTCATCTGTTAACTTTTCTAACAGATACAAACAGACTTAAAAGTACATTGTTAGTCAATTTGATGATGTCTGTCCAGATACATGATGACAATTTGTTGTCATTCTTGCTATTTTTCCAGATGTGAGGTCATGAACTGAGACTCATTGGAATGCTTACCAGAGGCAGAAAGACTTGTCCTTATGTCACTATATAACAAATTCATTAATTTAACCTGCATACTACTCCTGCTTTCAACTGATTTAAATTAGCATGATTACCTGACTGCACTATGTGATTTATTCATTCTATCTGTCTGATCTTCATAAAAGTTACAGGGAATGTTAATTCCTGCTTAAACAAAAAACCAACTTTTTGTTTCACCCATCTTTCAAACTTGCCATCTTTTTGAAGCTACATAGTTTGTGCAGCTCTGTTTATTGAATTTAACTGCTGAAACAGAATTATTACTGAGTTTGTCATAAAAAATACTGAAATGCCTACTAAGGTAAAAAAATATCTAATTAACTACTAGGGAAAACCTAAGGAATATTGCTTAAAGAAGTACATAGGACCTTTGTGCTGCCACTGTTATTTCTGGACTGATTGTTCACAAGCTTACCTTCACAAGCTTTCCTGGATGGGAGAAATTGATTAGGATGTCAAAGGAGAGACTGTTGCAGTCAGGGGAAAGATTACGGATTCATTTCTTCTCTTACAGAAAAAAAAAATAATATCCCATACAGAGATTATAAATGATAAAAAAGAGCAAAATGAAAAATAATGTTTAGAACAGAAGAACCCCATGTACCAGAACAGGCTGGGAAATGAACTCTTAGAGAGTAGCGTAGGGGAAAGGGACCTGGGGATGCTGGTGGACAGCAGGATGAGCATGAGCCAGCAATGTGTCCTCATGGTCAAGAAGGACAATGGCATTCTGAGGTATAATAGAAGGGGTGTGGACAGTCAAGAGAGATTCTCCTCCTCTCTACTCTGCCCTCATGAGACTGCATCTGGAATATTGTGTCCAGTTCTGGGCCCCTTAGTTCAAGAAGGACAGGGAGCTGCTGGAGAGAGTTCAGCTTAAGGTCAGAAAAATGATTAAAGGAGTGGAGTATCTGCCTTATGATGAAAGGCTGAGAGAGCTGGGGCTCTTCAGCTTGGAGAAGAGGAGACTGAGGGGTGATGTCATTAATGTTTATAGATATGTAAAGGGTGGGTGTCAGGAGGATGGAACCAGGCTCTTCTTAATTATGACCAATGATAGGAAAAGGGGCATGTCATGGTTTGGCCCAGCTAGCACAGCAGCACCACGACAGACTCTCGCTCGGTGCCCCCATTCACCCCCCTCCTCG
>WBNH01002723.1:0-40809 GCA_013401255.1 Urocolius indicus
ACCTCCACCATTCTGTGACTCCTCGCTGCCAAACAGAGGAACAGCTTATCTCTTGGTGCTTTGTACCTGGCTGAATCCCAGGAGATCTTAGGGGTCAGGATGTTTGCTTTTCAGGGGGTTCAGAGCATTGTCCCTCCTGACCTTTGTAGCACAGAGATCTGCCCTGTCAGGGAGTGAGTTGTTTTGGGGGTTAGCTGCATTTTTTTTTTGCTTCTTTCTTGGATGGGTGAGTTTATGAAGAAAGCTCTAATGAAGCTCTGGAGTCCAGTTAAAGATGTATTTGTGTGAATGGTTTTGGCTGAGAACAGAAATGAGTGGTGATGATGCAGTGAACTGGTAAAGGCTGAGTCATCGTTGCATATATTTTGAATTATACATTTCTGAATAATTTCAGTATCAATTTCTATAGCAAAAAAAAAAAAAAAAAAGAGTGGATTTCCATAATAGTTCAAGAATAATCGAGGAGGAAACACAGTCTGTTTGTTTGACATCTCAGAAAGCATTTCTGCAGCTCTCCTCTGAAGTGAGGAAAATATTGGACCACAAATTAAAGCAGAAAGTGCTTCTCCAGTTCTGCAGCAACTGAATTTTCCCCAACTTTTCTGTTCAGGCTGCAGACCACAAAGCTAATTCTTCATACAGTGTCCTCCAGAGTGATTTCTGTGCCAGCTCCACAGGGCTGTGGATCAGATCCTGACAGGGAGCATAGCAGGGCTGGCAGGGAAAGGAACATGAGGAGGGTCTCTCTTGGAGCTTCATTTTAGACAAAAATGTTTATTTGCTGCTCTTCTGCTTGTCTGTTGCTGCAAAAGTTTTGTCTGTCACCTTGTCCTGAGAAGAAAAAGCATCTTCCACAAAGGGCTACCAACATGCTGAGGGAACTGGAGCATCTGTGTGAGGAGGAAAGGCTGCAGGACGTGGGACTGTTCAGCCTGGAGAAGAGAAGGCTGAGAGGGAACCTCATCACTTACAAGTACCTAAAGTGTGGGTGTTGAGAGGATGGGGATAGTCTTTGTGGTTGCCATTGCCAGGACAAAGGGTAATGGGCACAAAGTGGAACACAAAAAGTTCCACTGGAACAGGAGGAGAAACTTGTTTGGTGCTGAGGTGAGGGAGCCCTGGCCCAGGCTGCGCAGGGACAGTGTGGAGGCTCCTTCTCAGGAGGTTTCCAAACCCACCTGGACACATTCCTGTGCACCCTGATCGAGGGGAACATGTTTTAGCAGGGGCTTGGGCTGGGTAATCTTTGGAGGTCCCTTCCAACCCCCACCATTCTGAGATTCTATGGAGGTCCTGCTCGAGCTGTCCTGATTCCAGCTATCACAGATCTCCTGTAAGATATGGCTTTCCTCCTCCATCTTCCCATCTCCAGGCTATGGCTCCTGAGATTCCATAAATTACACAATGAAGGGAATAAATCCACTAGCCATTAGTGCTGTGGTCCTGCCAAACTCCCTGAGCACAGCTCGGAAGGAGCCACCAAAAGGAAAGACAGAGACCAAGTCAACATGCAACCAGCTGGCAGAGCCAGCCTGAGCCTTCAGCAGCTTGACCATCCCACGTTGTTACATCTGTGGGGTCTTTTGGGTAGATCCTGTTTGGAAAACAGAATCTGTACTTTTCTTGGAAAACTGGAAGAAAATATGTATGAATTTACTGTCTTGTGGATACTGAATATGGCTAATTAGGAACTTGTGTGAAGGGAAAGGCTAATTATAGCCAGGGTGTTCAGAGTAGGAGGCCATGCTGCATTTGCAGGCCTGGTCTTTGCCTGCCAAGTAAGTGGATAGGGTGCAAATAGTGCCATATGCCTCTTGATCCATGGGTGACCTCAGGGAGCGTGCTGGGGCCAACAAATGCCTGCCCTTCACATCCACACAATGAGAAATGGTGGGATAATATTGCAGCAAGGTGGCTTCTGATAATGAACAGAAGAGGGAAGTCTTGACATAAATTTCTTGGGAAGGATCCACAGCAGGAGATCTTCAGGACCAGACATGGCAAACTGAGAAGGGTGCAACTCCAAGAGGAGAGAAGGAGGATGTTATAGCAAAAGGCTTTGAAAACCCATGTGATACCATCATCATTTTTTTAATCTGAACAGGTGTCTCATTTGGTTTTCTTAGAGCCCTTTCAGGAAGGCTGAGGGTCTTTCATATGTTAATGCTTTCATTTATCAACCATCTAAGTGTTCTCTTCAGGTTTCTTCTACTGATTATGTGCCAGGCAATCAGTTTTGGGTCTCTGCTTTTGAAGGGTTTAAGAGTTAGGGGAGGGAAAGGAGGGAGAGGCAGGTCTGAGTGTTACTCTAATTATCAGAAAAAATATCTCTTGTGAGAAAACAGGCAATTATGAGCAACGAATTTCAGCCCACCCCTCAGAGGTTACAGCACAACACGTGCTGGGGTTTTCAAGGGGTGAGTGGGTAGAAAAGAACTTTTCCTTCAGCCTGGGAGGAGGTTTGAGAGGGCTGTTTCATGGCACAGCAATGGGTTTGTTTTGGGGTTGTGGTTTTCCATCTTGAGGAAGAGTGTGGCTGAAACAGAACTGGCTCTGGTTTCTGGTTGAAAAGCCTCCTGGGTTTGGTGCCATCGCTCCATGGGCGTGTTTCAGTGGTGGTTGAAGAAGCATCAAAGTCTCCAGGCTTGGTAAATGGAAACTGGAGACGCCATCAAAGTCCCCAGGCTTGGTAGAAATCAACCAGTCTGGCCAATTTCACTGCAGCCCAGCACTGGAAAGCCTTGCTGGCCAGGCTGCAGTGCCTCAAGGCAAAGGGAAGGTGTGAGGTTGTCATGGGGGGTCTCTGAGTCTGTGAGTGATGCAGAATCACTCATATTTATTTAGTCTTAATGAGATACGGAGCGACCTTTAAAAATGCCAGCAAACATGCTTTTAAGTTCACAGCAACATTGGAAAATCCTCTTTTCCAGTCATTTGGTACCCACAGGAACAAGTACAGGAGATCCCAGTTTCAGGCATCGGTTTGCAGTGCCCAGTGAGGGAGGGATGCTCGATGTTGGTGTTAGCAAGTCAATGTAAACAAGATCCCAGCTATGATTTGCATGAGTAACACATCCCAAAGGTGTTTTCATTAATCTGAGGCAGGTGCGTATGGAAATGGAAAGCTGGAAGAGCCATGGCAGGGCTTTGAGCAGCCTGTGTCTCAATGTGTGCATCCATTGTGTGTGGGAAGCTGCATTACAGGCAGATTAAAAGCTTGTGATGTGAAAAGGGAGGTGAGCTTTGGGGCTTGGACCTCAACTGACTGACCAGAGGACCCAGCACTGGACAATACTTCCCCAGTTACCTGTGGCTAAAGCAACTTGTCCTTTTCCCACTCTTCCCTTCTGTCAGGTGTTCATCATGGTGTGTCAAACTGTTGCTTCCTGGGGCTCTTCTGAGAGCTGTCCCTGGCAGAAATCTCAATGCCATCCTTTCAACCAAGCTTTTATCTTTGCTCCTTGCTGCAGATGCATCTCCCTGCCCCTCTGCAGCAGCAGCCATGAAGGCCAGGCAGCTGGGGATGCAGCAAAGGGAGAGGTGCCTTTTTTCACCCCCCACTGCCTCTTCGGTGGCCACTGTGATCCTCTTTGCTTGCCAGCCAAACGTTCTGCTGCAGGGTAGTACCTGTGATGCCAAAGTCTTTCTAGCCTTGAACTAATGGCCTAGCTGGGTAGAAAAGAGCAGACTTGGAGATGAAGCCCTCCAAGATCTACTGGCACAAGGCAGCTTCATTGAGCAGCAGTTATTATATTGTCTCCATAAATATTTTAAGCTCTCAAGCAAAGCAAGAAGGAAATAACTCTTCAGGGTGGGATTAATAAGACCAAAACCTCATTAAATCTCCATAGGGCAGGCTGACAAATGTTTTAATAAGATGATGGGAAGGATTCCTTTGGAGCTGTTCTTCTTAATGACTTGTTTTCACAACGCCAAAGGAGACATTTGCTAGAGGAGAGCCCAAGAGATTGCTGAAAAGCCTCTGAGCATGTCAGACATGACTTGTGAGAGCACGTCACAGCTGGGTGGGCTGTGAGTTAGCTAAGTGGGGTGATGAAAACAGCCACCACAGTTTTCATTTTAAAGCTGTTGGACTTCCTGGCCTGCCAAAAAGCATCAAATCTTCATGGACACTCCAATATTCCTCTGCACTGTGGCTTTGTACCCAACATCCATCCACCCACCCATCAAATCTTGACATGGGGAGTTAAGCTGAGTTAAATGAATATGGGAATCACTTGTGTGACTTTTTTTTTCATAGAACCATGGAATCATTTTGGTTGGAAAAGCCCTTGAAGCTCCTGAGTCCCAGCCCACCACTAACCCATGGCCCTCAGCATCTCAGCTCCACAGCTTTGGGATCCCTCCAGGGCTGGGGACTCCCCCAGCTCCCTGGGCAGCCTGGCACAAGGGCTGACACCCCTCTCAGGGAAACAGTTCTGCCTCAGCTCCAATCTCAACCTCCCCTGAGTTTAAACTTGGGGAACTTGAGCCCATTTTCTCTTGTTCTATCATGCATTACCTGGGAACAGAGACTGACCCCTAGCTCCCTGCAGCCTCCTGTCAGGGAGTGTCAGAGAATGTTCCTGTCTCCCCTCAGCCTCCTCTCTCCAGGCTCAACATCCCCATTGCCTTGCCCCCCCCAGCTCCGCTGCCTGGCTCTGGCCACGCTGCAGCCCCTCAATGTCCCTCTGGCAGTAAGTGAGGGGCCCAGCACTGAACATAGCCCTCGAGGTGAAAACCTGCCTCAACTTTCTGAGGCACGTTGCTGCTCATGATTTATTATCCACCAGAACCCCCAGGATTCTCTCTGCAGAGCTTCTCTCCAGCAGGTCACCCCCAGTTCCTGTGTGTGCTGTGCTTTGAGCAGCAGTGGAGGGGCACAGGGACCTATGTGTAGCCCCCAGCTCTGGCCAGGCCTTGTGCTTGGCAAGGCAAATCGTGTCCCAGAAAAGCCACACTCTTAATTAAAAGAAGAATCCATTCATCCCCTCACAGGAGTGTGCACAGCTCCATGTTTAGCAGTGCCAGTGCCTGGAGACCCACAGGTCTGTATTTAATCGTGGAGAGACAGCAGTCAGAGCCCAGGCCCCAGCAACCAGAGCAGAGCTGGGTGCAGGAGCTCCTCAGAACCCAGCTGTAATTACAGAGCCTGCTTGAGCCCTGATTAATATATTTACACCTTCATTAGGGGCAGGCTGCTGGTTGCAGGCAGAAGGGATCAGCTTTGAAGGGAAAAGAACCCACAAAGGAAATTGTTTCAGAACCCAAATGCAATTTTATGTCTTTGCCAAGGAGATTTATTGATTTAATACACCCTCTGTAGCCAGAGTGTGGGTAGAAAAAGATGTGTTAAATGCTACAGTAATTGCCTGGGTGAGGAGGCGGATTTGGCCCGGTGTGGGACTCTGGCCACAGCGTTGGCAGAGGAAGGTGAAGGGTGAGGAACATTGGCAGTGGATTGAATGCACTGTCTGCACAGGCTCGGTCAGATGTGACATATGAGTGTGTGTGTATATATATATAACACAGTGCTTGGAGATAGATGTATAGTGTATATTGCGTGTTCTGAGCAGGTTGTGAGTGGTTTTCTAGGGAGAAAAGAGACCGTGTAGCTACCCAGGAATCATAGAATCATTTCCATTGGAAAAGACTTTTAAGATCATCAAGTCCAAGCCCTCACCCCATACTGCAGAGCCGGAGTACAGGGGGTGCATCTGGCCACCCCAGTGCTGATCCCAGCCAGGATACCCTTGGCCTTCTTGCCCTCCTGGGCATGCTGCTGGCTCCTGTTCAGCCGCTGGCACCAACCCCTCCAGGCCCTTTCCCTGCAGCAGCTTTCCAGACCCTTTGCCCCAGCCTGGAGCTGACTGGGCTTGGGGTGGCCCAAGGGCAGGACCTGGGCCTTGTTCAGCCTCATCCCATTGCCCATGGCTCCAGCCTGGCCAGGGCCCTCTGAGGAGAGATCTTCATTTTCATATTTGTGGCTTCACTCATTTTTTTTTGTCTTCCCAGTGTAAATGGGAAATCCCAGAGGGGTCCTAGGATGGTGCCCATATCCTGCAGCCTCTCAGCAGGCTGTGTTACTGGTGGTGCTGGTGGAGCACACTGGGCTGTACTGGGAGCACTGGGGCTGTGGATTGTGGTCCTGCTTGGAGAAAGGCTCAAATGGTGGCAGGGTCCTGTCTGAGCTGCTGAGTGCATCCCCCAGACCATCCAGCAGCTGATGCTCCCCTGCAAACCAGCAGTGAGGAATCAGCTCTGCCACCAGTTTCCCCAGAAGTATTTTCCTTCAGCTCATTCTTCTTTTATGATTCAAAATAGGAGATAAAAGCCCTCTGGGTTCTTGCAGAGCAGCTCCAGTTGCCATGGCAATAACCCTCATTAATGGCTTTGCCATCAAACCAGAGTCATTTGCTTTGGGAAGTATGGGGTGAGAGTGTAGTTCTGCTGTGTGTCAGGTGGTGCTGGGACCACTCTGGCCTCACCCCTGAGTTTCGTTGTTGCCAGTGGCATGTGAGGAACCAGGAGCACCCATCCTGGTGCCAGCCTTAGGGATAGCAGGGTGGGAAAGGGAAGAGGAACCTATTTTTCCCCTGCCAGTGGTTTTTAGCCATGGTGCTGAGGGGCCGGCAACAGCCAGGCCTGGTGTGGGCTGGGGCCAGAGCAGCTGGGCTGATGTCACACTGGTTGTGGAGGGGTTGTGCCAGTGTCAGTCTGGTTGTGCTGATGTTGGGCTGGTTGTGCCAGTGTCAGTCTAGTTGTGCCAATGTCAGTCCTGTTGAGCCAGTGTTGGTCTGGTTGTGCCGGTGTCCTGACTGTGCCAGGAGATGTAGCAGCAGGCTGGTGCGTGAGCAGGGTGCAGTGAGGCTGTGCTGGGGAAAGGGCTGAGGGTGCTTTAAGCAGGTAAGTGGTGCTGTTAAAACATTGTCTTGGTTTGTGCCTTGAGAGGGTTTTCTCCTCCACCAAAGCTCCCTGGGAGCAGCCTCTCTCCTGCTGAAAGCATTCCTGCTCCACAGGCTGTCTCCATCCTGCCTCTAGTCCCAAACAGCCAGATCTTTCTTTTCTCCCTCTTCAGCAAAACCAAACCTAATGCAAAAACAGGCTGAAGCTCCCATCTCGCCAGGCAGGATGGGCACAGGGCCAGGTGGGGACTGCCAGAGCTTCCTGCTGCTGGCTTGAAGGCATCTTGGGTTTGCAGCTCCCCAGTGAGAACCACAATCATCCCAGACCCCTTGTGGCCTGAGGCCCTGAATGACATGCTAAAGCTCTCAGAGTGGAGGTTTCCAAAGCCACGGGAGGAGCCACTTTTCACATCTGCATTGCAAGGCAACAGAGCAGTCATTCTAACATCATAGTACAGAGAGCAACTGTGGGCATTGGGCAATCTCCCCATTGCTTTGTGTGTCTCTACGTGAAGTAACGCTGATGTATGTGCTGCCCACCTTCCCCTCATGGCCTCTGTTCCTCTGTCTCAAGCCATGAGTGGCCTGTGGGTGCTGGGGGGCTGTATGTTGTGTGACCCATAGGTGCTGGAGGACTGTCTGCTTCCTGTGGGACAGGACAAAATGTGCTCACAAACCCCTGTCCCCTTACGGCTTGGGGGGCAGAGGGGCCCAGCTTGTGCGTGGGATGCTGGATGGGTGCTGGTGCCCACTGGTTCTGGGTCTGACCTGCTCTTTCTCTGCCTGGGCAGGTGTATGAGAGTGGCAGCAACGTGGAGCAGTTTGTGACACGGTTCCTGCTGAAGGAGACGGCGAACCAGATGCAGTCGCTGCTGAGCTCGGTGGAGAGTGCTGTGGAGGCCATCGACGAGCAAACCAACCCTGCCAGGTCTGCAAGCACCTCCCACCCTCCTCTGCCCTTCTCTGAGAATTTTGGGGAGGGGGGAGAAGGAAGATGCTTCTGTGGGATGAGGAAAATGCCACAGGGAGTTTGAAGGAGCACAAGGGAGCAGACAAGTGTCTTTCTCCTTTCTCTTTGCCTCTCTTCCCAGCTTCCTGAGAGCTCCTGGGGCTCTGTCCCTCAGCCCTAAGGGTACTTCAGCCCCTTCACCCGTGAGCAGTGTAAGTGGGGGGGATACAAACAAGGCAGCAGCACCCTAGGGCCAAGCTGGGCAGCACTGGGTACACAAGGCAGCTTCTCCCAGCAAAGCCACTGGTCCCATCCGTGGCAAAACAAGGGCACCAACAGCAGGATGGCTGTGTCTGGGGATGCTGGGGACAGCCTGCAGTGGGTGGCTCAGGGATGCTGCCCCTTCTGCCAGAGCAGGAATCATCCACAGAGCAGAAAGGTGCTTGTGCCCTGGGGACAGGTACCACCATCCTCAGGTCCCACATGAGGGTATTGTGCCCATCCCAGCAGCCTGGTGTGTGCTGCCAAGCCTGGAGGTGACTGAGGAAATAGTTTCAAGATTTCTCAAGTGCTGCCAGGGCTAAAGAGCAGCAGAGGCCAAATCTCAGCACAAACCCCTCAATGTCACGGTGTCACTCACCTCCCTGGAGTGCCACTGTCACCAGCTGTAACTGGGACACGTTGCCATGGAAACTGCTCCTCAAATGCCCATGAAGCAAATCCCTCTGCTGCCATACCCACAAACCAGGAGGCCAGGGGATGCTCAGGGTGATGTCTTGGTTTTCCCAAGCTGTGGGCCAAGGCACGTGAACCACAGAGAGGGAAAATCCCCACTGCCCCTGAGACACAATGGGCACCAGTGTGCCCGAATGCATTGCTGCAGCCAGTGTGGGTTTGAACAGCAGCAGCAGTTGCATCCCACTGGGCTGGCTGCACAGTAGCCATTGCTACCAGGGACATAGCGAGCCCCTGGTGCCATCTCACCAGCTTTCCTAGCAGGAATGTTCTGGGGTTCATCACCTCACATTGCTTTATTCTCCCCATTTGGGAAGGAAAAGCTTGTGGCAAACCTTGTACCAACTGTGGAAGAAAAGAGTGAGAGCTCCTGGGAAACAAAGAGGAGGAAACAAGCCCAACATCAGGTGCAGCAATTAGAGCCCAGGAAAGTCTTTGCTGGCTTTTATTTGCTGACCTGTAGGCTCCATTCATAATGAGGAGCATTGTAGTTGTTTTCCATGGTGATAACAGCTCCCTCTCCCCTAGATTTTTCACCAGAAATGATCTGAGGTGGCCTAAACAGCACCAAAACAAAGGGCTTTAAACAAAGTGTGAGAGCAGAGCCTCCCAGCCTGAGACACCTCATTAAACTGTGATTAAAATGAAATCTCTGTCTGTCCTCACCTAATTTCCTGCCCATTGATGGGGGATTATCCCACAGCCCTGAGCCACAGGATGTTCCTGCTGCCTCCATCCTCATCTTGGGGATGTTCTTTGGGACCAGATCTGCTCATCTCATTCCCTTGTGCATGGTCAAGTCCTCGCTGGCTGAGCTTGGGGGACAACAGCCACGCAGATGTTACTGTCCCAACACCAAAGGAGTCAGCTGAAACTGCCAGGGGTAGGCAGGGAGGGAATAGGAGGCACCCAGGGAGCTGCTGCCCAGGGGGGCAGGAGGGCAGGAGCAGTGTCCCCATCAGCTCCCTGGCTTCAGCCAGGAGCAACAGGGCTAGAAAGGGATGTCAGGAGGGGCTGGAGCTCCTGGGCACATCCAATAGTGTGCAGCTGGCACAGGGCTGCTTTCCATGGAAGGAACCACTGGAAACCCTTTGGGCAGCTCAGCCCCTTGCTCTGCAGCTCAGGCTTCCCAGCAGTGGAGGAGGCAGGAAGGAGAGGATCATCCCTGCCCAAAGGCAGCTCCATCTCGCTGTGCAGGGGAAGCAGCTGCAAACCCCCCTGGGAGGGGGCACTGAGGACACAAAGCCCTTGCAGCTGCTGCAGTCCCAGCCCTCTCTTCACCCTGCCCAGCCCACCACTAACCCCTGGCCCTCAGCACCTCAGCTCCACAGCTTTGGGACTCCCCCAGCTCCCTGGGCAGCCTGGCACAGGGGCTGACACCCCTCTCAGGGAAACAGTTCCGCCTCAGCTCCAATCTCAACCTCCCCTGGGGCAACTTGAGGCTGTTTCCTCTTATATTATTCTATCACTCATTACTAGGGAGCAGAGCCTGCCCCCCAGCTCACTGCAGCCTCCTCTCAGGGAGTGTCAGAGAGTGCTCCTGTCTCTCCTCAGCCTCCTCTTCTCCAGGCTCAACACTCCCATTCCCTCAGCCCCTTCCCCAGCTCCGCTGCCTGGCTCTGGCCATGCTCCAGCCCCTCAGTGTCCCTGTGGCAGTGAGGAGCCTTTTTTTTTTTTACTGTAGGAAGGTCACAAGCAATTTGCTGCTGATGTTGCGGGATGAACCAGGCCAAAGGGGTTTTGTAGCCCCAGAGTTAAAAGCAAGGTGGAGGAGCTGCTATGGTGGATGCGTCTCCAGGAGAATCCTGGCTGCAGCCTGACAGTGGAACACATGCCCATGGGCTTCAGGCATGAGCAGATTACTGATGCTGCTCTAATCCTGACCCAATCCTCACTCTGGGTGATGGTGGGAGGGAAGGAATATGGCCAAAAAAGCTCCCTGGAGCTGGCTCACGCTGTGCTGTACATGCCCGGCGCTGCCCTCCCTGAGGGTCTGTGTGCTTTCTGGTTGCAGGCATTACCCCAGCAAGGCTGCCCGTGGCCTGAGGGACACCTGGTATGACAGCCCTGTGCCCAGCTACTCCCCCAGCAGCTGGATGGTCCCCAGGGAGCAGGGGAAGAGCTTCCAGGCTGGTAAGGGATGGCTGCTTCCCTGCTGTGCTGGTGGCCAGGGCAAGGGGTGGCTCAGGGGAGGAAGCTGTGGCCCCAGTGGCAGCACAGAGGTGATGTGCAAGTGCCCTAGAGGGTGCCAGGGCTCTGGGGTGCCTTTCACTCCATCATTGCCTCCTGGACCCATGCAGGTTCCCCTGACACGAAGGTGGAGGGGCTGGAGGGGCAGATCAACAGGCTGGCTGAGCTGATCGGCAGACTGGAGGACAAGGTAAGGGCCAGTGTTTGGGTGTGTGGGGCTGTCCCTGGAGTGGTCCCACAGCCCCACCACCTCCCTCCCCTGCTTGGTGGCCCAGAGATGGCCATGCCCATGTCTGTGCTCTGGAGCTGAGTTGCTGCTGGTGGTGGAGGGTGTTACATTGGCTATGGCATTTATTGAACATGAAACGATTAACTGTGAGTTTAAACAAGACAACAAGGTGTGAGGAGGAAGTCAGTGCCTTGCAGAGGCAGCTTTACTCCATCTAGGGACTGAGGGAGAAAATCTGGCAGTGTGGGAGATGTTTCTGAAACCTCCTGCTGTGCACCGTCAGGGCAGAAGTGGAGAGGAGAAAGGTGCTGCTGACCGTGGGGACAGAGACAGGCCAAGAGGGTTGAGAGCACAAAAATGTCAATTGTGGCTGCCAGAGGAAATAGGAGCATAGCCAGGGCTGGGAGGGCTGGGAACTCTGCTCCTGCCACCCCAGGAGTGACAGTGGTCTGAGGCTGATGGGAGAACACAGTGTCAGGGAGTTTGTGCAGAGGGTCCTCACAGGAGGACACGAAGATGCAAACAGCTCAGAGCCACCCCCTGCAGAGAATGGAGCACAGCCTCTCATGCCACGTGCTGGGGACAGAGACCCACGAGCCTGGGAGGGACACTCCTCCTCAGCCCACCCTCCTCCCTCACTGCTTTCTCCTCTTTCCCCAGACCCTGTGGTTCGACCTGCACCAGCGGCTGTCGGACAGCGAGAGCGCAGCCTGCACGGTGAGCGCCGGGCCACCAGCCACGGCTCTGCCACACGGCATCGGGCCTGGGGAGGGCTGGCACCACGGTTTTGGGAACTCACGTGCCCTTGTGTTTCTGTGGGGGGGTCTGGCAGTACCTGCTCCTGGTGAGGGATGAGATGACAGTGTCGCACAAGCATGTGGGCGAGTTCTGCAGCTCCCTGAAGCAGTACCTGAAGAGCGTGGCCGGCGACAGGGACTGCTTCCAGTGGGTATTGCTCTGCCTCAGGGGGCTGGGGGGCTTGAGACGGGGGCAGAGGGCATCCAGCAGCCCTCACAGCAACAGGCACCCCACCATGGGAGCCTCTGCAGCAGAGGGCTGCTGGGATGCTGAGGGGATGGAACGTGTGTGTGAGGGAAAGGCTGCGGGGCCTGGGGCTCAAGAGAAGGCTGAGGGGGAAATTCATGAACATAAGTACCTAAAGGGTGAGTGTCAGGAGGATGGGGATGGGCTTTGCTCTGTGGTGGCCAGGGACGGGACAAAGGGTAAAGGGCACAGGCTGGAACACAAAACGTTCCCCTTAAACACAAGCAGAAAGTCCTTTAGTGCTGAGGTGAGGGAGCCCTGGCCCAGGCTGCCCAGGGAGGGTGTGGAGGCTCCTTCTCAGGAGGTTTCCAAACCCACCTGAACACATTCCTTTGCCCCTTGAGCCAGGGAAGCTGCTTTAGCTGGGTTTGGGCTGTATGAGCTCTGCAGGGCCCTTCCTACCACCTCCATCCTGGGATTCTGAGATTCTAAGTGAAGGGCTGAGGCAAACCAGCCAGGATTTGGAGTGTAGTGGTGCTCAAATCCATTTGCCTGGCCTGGGAAGTCTGGGGAGGGGGGAGTCCCCCCATCTGGGCTGCTGGGGTTGGGAGTCAGCCCTTGGTGACCCACCCTAGAGCCTGCCTGTGCCCACAGAGGCCAAGGGGGAAGGATGCCCCATGGTTCAGGGCTCACTCCTTTCCTCACTCCCACCAGCGTCACCGCGGTGAAGCTGCCTGACGGGGTCACCTTCATTGTGTATGAGTTCTGGGAGACTGAAGAGGACTGGAAAAGGTAGGAAAAGGCAACTAAAAAGCTCATTTTTTTTTGGGTGGGGTGCTGAGGCATGGCGAGGTGTCAGAGCTGCTGAGCCCCAAGCTCTGTCCCCTGGCTGATGGCAGAGGTGAGGAGCTGGCTGGCTGTCCTGGGGGCATCGCTGTAAGGGATATGGGGGGCTGGGGAGGTCTCTGTGCATCTCTCTCCTGGGGATGCTTTTGGACATGGTGGGTGAGAGATCTCACTGTCCTGAACCGTGACAGGGTGCTTTGGCCAAGGAGAGGGTGAGCAGGATGGCTGGCACCCAGCCCCTGCCAGGGCCAACAGGGTTGAGGGGGGCTGAGATGGTGATTTTTGGGAAGGGCTGTCACTCACTCTCTCCCACCTGGGCACAGGCACCTGCAGAGTCCCACCTGCAAGAGCTTCCAGCACGTCAAGGTGGACACGCTGAGCCAGCCCGAGGCCATCTCCAGCGTGGCTGTGCCAGGTAGAAGGGTGGCAACTGCATGGGGTGGGGGATAGGGACCCCCAGGCTGGGCTGGCCCATGGGATGCATGGGGTGGGATGGGGAGCCAGGGTGATGTGAGGCTGTGCAGGGGTGAGTCAGGTGGATCCCTGGAATGTGTGTGAGGAGGAAAAGCTGCACGCCCTGGGGCTGCTCAGCCTGGAGAAAAGAAGCCTGAGCTCAGGGGCACCTCAGCAATGCTGATCAAACCCTAAAAGGTGGGTGTCAGGAGGATGGGGATGGGCTTTGCTCTGTGCTGCTCAGGAACAGCACAAGGGGTGATGGGCACAGGTTTGAACACAGAAAGTTCCACTTAAACACAAGGAGAAGCTCCTTTGGTGCTGAGGTGAGGGATCCCTGGCCCAGGCTGCCCAGGGAGGATGTGGAGGCTCCTTCTCAGGAGGTTTCCAAACTCACCTGGACACGTTCCTGTGCCCCCTGAGCCAGGGGAAGCTGCTTTAGCAGGGGCTGGGGCTGAATGAGCTGTGCAGGGCCCTTCCCACACCACCATTCTGTGTTTCCATGATCCCTGCAGCTGCCTGGTGCACCCTGAGCCGAGAGTGAGCGCCGGGGCCAGGGGCCCCCTCCAGCACTGGTCCCTGCTGCAGGGTGCTCCTGACCCCCTGCGTGGCTGTGAGGGGAGGGCGATGTGTCAATGTCTGCACCCCTGTCTGTGTCCCCAGCACCCCATAAGGTCACCCCCCTCAGCTGCTCCATCCCCTGGGTCACCTCTCCATGGTGTGGGGTGTGTGGGACAGGGGGAGGCCCGCAGGGGTCTGCCAGGGAGGGTTTGGGAAGGCAGGGTGCAGGCAGCCAGCTGATGGGGAGGAGGCAGAGTGCTGGGGTGGGAGGCTGGAGACCCTCGAGGGGGGAAGCTGAGGGTCCCTACTAGTCCCCAGGGCCAAGCCAGAGCAGGGGCTGCAGGGGTGTGCTGTGCCTGATGCAGTCTGTCTGCCTGAAGGAGGGGGGGCCCATGTCCCTGGAGGGGGTGGGAGTCAGGGTGGGGGGCAGGGGGGTTATCCCTGCTCCTGGGGTATCGCTCAGTGCCGTGGGGTGTGGGTGGTCCCAAGGGTATGCCTTTGGGAAAGGAAGGCTGTGCAGCCCCCCTGCCCTCCCTGGGGTGTGTGTGTGTGTCTGTGTGTGCAGTCCTCCCCCCGCCATGCCCGGGGGTCCCTCGGGGTGTGTGGCACAGGGCCCTCACCATCCCCTGTCCCATCTTTATTAGCCGCTGTACAACAGGGATGCCCAATAAAGCCGTGATGGGATCCGTCCGTGTCCGGGTGGCTGTTCAGGGCCGTGCCAGGGGGGCAGGAGGGGGTGGGCAGGACTTGGGGGTGCAAGTCCCTCAGTGCAGCAGCCCCAGCACGGCCAGGGCAGCGCTCTGCCCGCAGACGAAGGCCCCGCCAAGCACCGACAGGACCCCCCAGGCCACGAGCACAGCCCTGCGGGGACACGAGTGGGGCCGGGAGGAATGGACACACTTTGGCACACACCCCAAAACTCAGCAGCCCTGTGCCCAGTGCCCTGACACGGGCTGCAGCTGTGCTGGGGGCTCCCTGCCCTGCCACAGCAGACCTTTGAACACCCCACAGCTGCCCACCTTGGCACCCCATGCCCTTCAGACCCCCAGACCAAACCCGGTGCCCCAGCGCCTCCAGACCCCACAACTCTCTTTCGCTGGTAGGTCTGGTAAGTACCTGGGCACCTCCCCAGTGCCTGGTAGCCAGGCAACCCTCCCGATACCCAGCACAATCCCATTGCCTGAGCACACCCTGGCACATCCCCGATGTCTGCACAGCTCCACAGTGCCTGAACTCATTCCTGACACCCAAGCTCATCCCTGCTGCCCAGGCTCATCCCTGACACCCAGGCTCAGCCCTGATACCCAGGCACATCCCTGGTACCCAGGCTCAGCCCTGGTACCCAGGCTTATCCCTGATACCCACGCTCATCTCTGCTGCCCAGGCTCATCCCTGACACCCAGGCTCAGGCCTGGTACCCAGGCACATCCCTGACACTCAGGCTCATCCCTGCTGGCTGCCTGACAGAGGCACAGCCCAGATACCTGGGCACTTCCCCCATAGTCAGGCACATCCCCGCTGTTGAACACATCCCTCCATGCCCACCTTTCAGCCCCCCTGCAGACCCCACATCCCACAGCCAGTGCTCCCGCTCTCCGTGCCCACGGGTGCCCTAAATCTCCCTCCTGGAGGGGCTCCCACCGTGGCCGTGGGGTGCTGCCCCCTGCCCGTGCCCAGCGCCGCGCAGACACTCACCTTTTGCGAGGCCCCAGGCTGCGGGAGCCGGTCATGCACACCAGGCACAGCCCTGTCACCAATGCAGAGCCTCAGCCCCACTGCCCCGAAGCGGGGCCAGGAGGGGCTGCCCTGCCCCAGCACACCCCTGACCCCCCTCCCTCTCTTGCCTGGGAAGATGAAGATGAAGAAGGCGCTGATGCCCCCGATGAGCTCGATGACTTTGCCGATGTCGGGGACGAGGAGGGCGATGGCGAGCGTGGCGGCCATCCAGGCCACCGTCAGTGCCACGCGGCTCCGCCGCTCCCGCGCCGCCGCCACCTCCCCGGGCCCGGCCTTGGGGGTCACCCACACATCCCGCACCACCGACCTGCCGAGGGGAGCACGGGGTGGGGAGGAGGGTGTTTGGGAGGCTGGTGGCACCCACAGCGACTCGGGGAGGGGGTCACCGAGGTCCCCGCCGCCCCCTCACCGGCCCAGCAGCACCACGATGGGGTAGATGGTGACGATGGAGACACCGAAGAGCAGGCGGGCGACCACGACCAGCGGGTCATTCCCCGGGTACGACATCAGCACGTCGGGGGCCACGGCCTCGCCGAACGTCAGGTAACCGTAGAGCCCTGCCAGGGGAGGGGGAGCAGGGAGGGCAGCGCCAGCATGGCCGGAGGAACCCCAGGGAGGACCCAGGAGCCCTGAGGAGGATGGAAAAGCCCCAGGGACAAGGGCGTAACCCTGGGGAGGGTGGAGGAACCCTGAGGAGGAGGGGAGAACCCCAGGGAGGATGTGGGGAGCCCTGGGGAGGATGGAGGAGCCCTGGGAAGGTCAGAGTTGCTCCAAGGAGCCGGGAGGAACCCCAAGGAGGATGGAGAAGCCCTGAGGAAGATGGGGGAACCCCAGGGAGAAGTGGGGAGCCCCAGTGAGACAAAGGACAAAGGAGCTCTGGGAGATCAAAAGGAGCCCTGAGGAGGATGGAGGGGCCCCAAGGAGGAGGGTGGAGAAGCTCTGGAGAGGATGAAGGAGCCCCAGGGAGGATGGGGGAGCCTCAGGGAGGATGGAGGGGTCCTGAGGAGGAGGGTGGAGGACAGAGGAGTCCCGAGGAGGATGAACAGGTGCTGAGGAGGACGGAGGAGCCCCAAGGACAGGGGAAGCCCTGGGGTGAAGAGCTGTGGTGCTGGGGTTACCGGTGAGGGAGTAGATGAGTAGGCAGATGAGCATGGAGAGCACAGAGACAGCGAGCCAGTGAGAGAAGCTCTGGTTGCGCATGCTGCTGTAGATGGTGACACAGGCCTCGTGGCACTGGAAGGCACGGGGGAGACAGTGCTGGGACCCCGTGCAGGAACAACCCCCACCACCAGCGCCTTCCCTCCCACCCGTGGGTGCCCTGTCCTCTCTCCTGTCCCCAGAGGCTTGTGTCCTGCCTCCCAGGCACATCTGGTGACAGCCATGGGTCCCCTTCCCTGCAGCCCCTGACCTCCGCCATGGGAGGTGGTGTCCCTGTGCTCCAGGATGCTGTGGGAGGCTGCCAGCACCACCCCAGCAGCTGGGAACAGTGGGGCCTGAGTGACCCACCTGGAAGCCAAAGCAGATGGTGGGGATGACGCTGAAGATGGAGGCCCAGGAGGAGGCCCTGTGGCATGGTGGGGATGGAAAAGAGAGCGAAGGACATGAAGCTCTGGGAGACAGCGGGGACCCTGGTGACATAAGCTGTGAAGCCTGGATGCCACCACAGGAAGCTCCCACACACTGATTTAGGGAGAAGGGGGGACTGCTGGGGTGAAAGCTGGGGCTGGGGGCTGCCACCCATCCACTGCTCTGCCAGTTCTCGCCCCAGCTCACACCCCCACCCCCTGCACTGTCCTGCAGGACAGGGTGGGGGAAACACTGGGCTGACCCCCACCTACCTGGCAGGCTGGGGGGTCTTGGGCAAGACCAGACTCTGTCCTTGCAGGTAGTATTTCAGGATGATGACCAGCGTGAGGTAGCAGGCGGCCAGGGTGCCCAAGATGCTGCCGGGACACGAGAGAGCATCAGCACACGGGCTCCCCACAGCTGGAGCGAGGGAGGGGGGATCCTGTGGCCTCACAGGGACCCAGGAGGAGCACAGGGTGCCCAGGGGTGGGCCACTGCGACACCTGGAGTACTTCTGGAAGCCGATCTCCCTGGGCACGGAGAGGGGGAAGATGACGAGGCCGCAGAGGGCCGGGAGGGTGAAGCGCTGCTCTGCGTACCAGGGCCGTGCGGGGGCCAGGCTCAGCGTCCCGTTGGCGTACAGGGAGTCACACACTGTGGGGAGGGGGGGAACAGGAGCATGGCAGGCACCACCAGCCCCATAGATCCCATGGAAACCCCCGGGCTAACGCAGCCCAGCTGCCACCACCTTCCCCTCGCTCCCTAGAGCCACAACCCCGAGCGAGCCCCAGCTGTGTGGGGAGAGTCAGGAGGGGGAAAACAACTCACGTTTCTCCAGCTGGTCACCCACCACCCTGAGGAGGGCCACGGAGATCATGAAGAGGTTGAGGAGGAAGCAGACCTCGCAGAGCTTGCCCACTGCTGCCCCACACACCGCCCGGACGACCCCCTGGTAGGTGGGCTGAGCGCTGAGGGCAGCGGCGTAGCCCAGCACGGCCAGCCCGCTCACCAGGAACACCAGCGAGCCCTGCGGGGACACGAGCCGGCCAGAGCCCCGCGGCAGCCCCGCAGCAGCTCCTGCCACCCGCGGGGTCCCTGCGGGGCCGTGGCCCGGGCTCAGGCTGCCAGCCGAAGCCACCTTATGGCCCCATTGAACACACGGGAGCAAAAAAGACAGAGAAACAGCCCGACTTGGTGCTTTGGGGTTAGATTTGGGGACCAGCCAGCAATTTTTTATTGTAGGTTGAGCTAAAAAGCCGGCTAAAAGCGTGGCTTCGGAAGCAAAGAGCATCTCCAGGTGCCGGTGGCTTTTGGTCCTCTGCCCTGGTTGCCCTTCTCTCTCGGCTCAGGACAGAGTTGCTGTGCAGTGTCCAACGCAGCGGGTCTCGGCAGCACCTCCCCAAATCCCACGGCAGAGCAAACAGCCCCAACCCTTCACCCCTTTGCCCGCTCCAGCATGTTCCTTGGCTCCCTTTAGGACACCCTTGCCCGCAGCTCCCCGCATCGTGCCCTCTCCCCAACTCCCCTTTCCCCATCCTTACCAGCTCGACCAGGAGGGCAGGGGCAGCCCCGCCGGCCCTGCCGAAAGCCCAGGGGAAGCTCAGCAGCCCCGCACCCAGCGCCGACTTCAGCATGATGAACACGGCCCCGGCGGAGGAGAGCCCGGAGCTGCCTCCCCTCGCCGGCAGCAACGCCCGGGCCTCGCCGGCCGCCCGCTCCATGCCGGGGCTCTGCGGTGGGACGGCCGCCCCCTCCCCTCCCCACCCCACAGCCCCCGCACACCTCCTGCCCACAGCCCCCTCCTCCGCGGGGCGGGCGCGGGACACCGACGGCGCCCCCTGGACCCTCCCGTCGCGGCTGGGGAGGAGCGGGGGGCACCGCAGGATGCGCTGGGACCTGCTCGTGGGACACATGAACACACACGTTCCGCCCACCGAGCTGGACCAAGGGAAGCCCCGTCCTGCCCCTGGACGGCGGGAGGTCGCGGGTCCTGCCCCAGCAGCTCCCGGGGTTCGGGATGGGCAGCCGGGGAGCTCCCCGTAACCCCCGCCGTGGGGTATTTTAGGGAGGAGAGGCAGCAGCAGCAGCAAGAGCCCCTCAGAATGTGGTTGGTGGGTGCTTCACCACTGCCTGGCTCCAGTAAAAGCCCACCCCGGCAGCTCCTGTCCCCGGGAGCTCTTGGTAAGGGCCCATCCCATCCCATCCCCAGCTCCATGTGTGGAAATGGGGTGCTGGGGGTTACGAGGATAGGAGTGACTGGTGTTGATGGGAGATGCAGGGAGGAGGCTGCACCCCACAGGGACCAGGGGCCTATCCCCTGTGTGAAGGTTGAAGGGGCACCGGCCCCTCCCTGGGGCCCAGCACACGGGTCCCCTCCTGACAGCCCCTAATGCATTTTTGATTTCCCAAATATGTGCCCTTCTGATCTCAGTAAGAAGGATAAAGAGACTTTAATCAGCCGCTGGGAGGAATTATGGATGGCTAATTGTGCCTGCCACCTCCATTACATCTCTGCCACCTATGGGGCTTAGAGCCATCAGAAGGGTCCTTCCAGAGCTTCATTAGCTGCACACCAAAGGCTTCGGAAATAATTGGCCTCTACGACTTAGAAATTAGCCACTGGGCTGTAAAATACCCTTTAATTCGGACTGGGGCTTTGCTGCAGCTCCACTCGGGCTGGGAGGCCTGTGGTGGAGCTGTAATCACTCATTAGTGCAGGGGGAGGAGGAGGGAGCCTGATTAGCACCCACACCAAAGCTTTCCAGGCTCCCTCCTACCAGGGCCCAGAATCAAAGGGGCACAGCGTTCCCCCTCCCCCCCTCTGAGCTCCCTCATACCTTTCCCCCTCCTCCCCACCATTTATTTGGCTCCTCCAGACCTGGGGCTCTGAACCCTAGCCTGAAGATTGCTGTGGGCTGGCAGCTTTACCCATTGCTGTCCCCCCTTTGCAGGAGCCTTCCTCCCTTCCTTTTGATGGAAAAGGGCTGTTGAGATATTTCTCACATTACTGTTCTTGAAGACCAAGGTACAAAGGTGCAGACAGGCCTCATTTTGGACAAATGAGACCAGTGACTGCACTTGGACTTTGCTACCTCCAGTCCCTTCCGAGGTCTGGGCCTCAAGGCTTCACACCTTTACTGGCACCTGGACACGTTCCCGTGGCCCCTGATCAAGGGGAACCTGCTTTAGCAGGAGCTTGGGCTGGAGCAGCTCTGCAGGGCCCTTCCAACCCACTCCGTTCTGATTCAGTGACCAGGACAAACCAAAGGAGTTGAGGCTTTGTGACACCAAACTGCTGCAAACTGCCCCCTCCACGACAGCTCCTCACAGAGCCTGCTGCCGAGCTGCCCCTGGGTTGCTCTCTCCTCTGGAGATGCTTCTGTCCAACCCTCTGCACTCCTGCCCAGTCAGTGCCCCACAGGGACCTCTGGTCTGCAGCTCGAGGTGCTGTGTCCAGGGCGAAGCTGGGGGAGGGAAGAAGTAAGACGTGAGGATTTTCTCTACCCAGCAGCTTGCTGTGTGTGGCAGCAGAGGGAAGAGGCGTCCAGCAGCCTGTCACTGCATCAGAGAGATAACATATTTATTGAAAATCTGCTTCACCAACAACGGTGAAATCATGACCAAGAATTACAAAACATCATGGTAGTCGGCTTTATAAAAATAAACTGCAGGGGTATGTCTCACTGGTCTGCCCTGGCCTCCCTCAGCCCCCTTCCCTCCCTCCAGGACCCTCCTCAGCGTTGACACCCTTCTAGAAAACCACATTCCCTCCATAAAAATGCATTTGTTTTGCCTTAGCAGAGGTCCTTCAAGTGACTTTTCCCCCCGCCCTCCCCAACAATAAATATAGAAAATAGCCTCTAAACAAATAAATTTGAGTTTGGTCAGCTTAAAAAACCCAAAAAGGTCCTTTTCCTCCCCTCCTGGGATATGTAGTGACTGAGCAGCCGCTTCAACAGCGTTCAAGGTCTTTGGTGGCTTCGGCTGCCTAAAGCTGCAGTTCTCTGCAGGGATGATCCGCTGAGGCCCTTCTCTCCAGAAACCAAAGACTATGAGATGATGTGAGGTGTGAATCCCTCGTGCTGCGCTGGCTGGGAGAGGCAGGGAGGTGCTCTTTGGGCAGCCAGAGCTCTCACACAGAAGGAGTCTTCGGGGGGTGAACCTGCTGCATGAGCTGCGGCCGCTTCACACGCGGTTTCCGTCTCTTTGGCCTGCTCTTGGCTTTGTTGATCTGTACCACGAAGAAGGCCAGAACCACCATGGCACCAAGGAAAGCAAAGACTGGGATGGTCTGTCCTACGTCCTGGTTGTAGCGCCCGGGCATTATACCTGAGGAGGGAGAGAGGTTTGGAAGTGACGCGGCATGAGCCGCATTAATGCTACCGGCACTGCAGCAACTCATCACTTTACCTCTCAGACAGGAAGATTAACAACTGCAGAGTGATGAGTGGAAACAAGACAGGATGCTAATGGTACAGAATAGCACCTGCATTTCCTCCTTGACCTACTTGGGCACATAAAACTCAGCCTGCCTCTGCAATAACACTCTGTTCTGCGTCAGAAGATGCCAACGCCTGATTCTCGTTTCACCACTCAGCAATTGCTGTAAGTTACACCAAATCCTGATGCCAGGAAGAAAGTGGCTTTGTGCTTGCTCCAGAGCTGCAGGCTCAGACTCTTTGTTTTTACAGCACCTTCTGCTCCAACAGCTCAGGCTGGGAAAAGAGCACATGTGAGGCTTTCAGATCTGGAGGCCTTCAAACGACCTCCAGGCCAGCCTGTGGTGCTCAGCTCCCACAGGAGAGCAGCTCACCATCCAGCTGAAAGCCATTTCAAGCGCTCTACAGCCTTTGGTAGTTCAGCACCTTGCCCAAGGCACTGCTCAGACAAACTCTCCTGAACTTCTGTGCATTGCACAGCACGCAAGGAATTCTAATGAGCAGGAGGTGTCCAGCCACAGCTCCCAAGGACAGGGGCTGCTGCTGTCTGAAGAGCACCAAAACAAGCCTCCGACACTGCAGAAGCACCCACTGACACCTTCCTCTGGGTGTATCACCCAGGCTTTCTTTTCAATAAACTACTTATATGCAAAAGCACTTCCCTCAGGGCTTCACTAGGGAGCCTTTTGCAAACACAAACATGTATTATTCGCGTGCAAAGAAACTTGTGGCCCCTCTCTCCTGGCTGCAGTGTTTGGGGTTTATTTTTCAAAGCTTATACAAAAAGCAAAGCAAAACCAGCAGCTTTCCAACTTTTCGCTGTTTACCTCCAGGAATGTCCCAGGCTCCACTTTCTCCTGGGGACAGTGGTCTCACTTGGGGTCGGTTCTGTCGAAAACTGGGCAGAGCCACTTTGTCAAGGTCAATGGACAGTAGCTTTTGATGTTTCCAAAGGTTGCTAGAAGAAATGGAAAGACAGAGGTGTCCACTTGCTTACTTCTGTAATTCAAGTATAGAAACATCCAGAGAAAGTGGCAGTTGGAACCTCCAGCTCACTGAGCTCACTAGTTTGGAACCAAACGATAACCTGACCTATTCTTTATGTTCCAAAGCCGTTCCACAGGCAGCCAGCAACGGCGGATTTCAGCAAGACTGGTTGCTCTAAGCTGGGATCACTCAAGCACAGCACTGTGAAGCTGTCTTTAAACCCCTCTCATGTCATGGTGTAGCTATAAAGGGAGTCAGAGTCATTCACTGAAGAGGCATTAACCATTATTTCTTCCTTGGAATCTGTTTTTTCTCTAGGAAAGGCATTTTTGCTGTCTCTTTCAAAAGCACATGGAACAAGTAATTTTTCAGCTGAACTCAAAAGCAAGACTTCTTGTAGAACTAGAAGAGAGAGATGTACTAACCTGGGGGCAGTTTCATTCAAAGGCTGTGGTTTGGCCCAGGACAGGTGAGGACACGCAGGAAGGGACCTGGGTTTAGGGTCTCCCAAGTGAGCCTCAAGCACCTTTGAGTATCGATGCAAATGGTTACCTGCAACTCACAGCAGAGGCAGACAGGGGTTACCAACAGACTGGTAGGGTAAGAGCTAATGACACTTGCCTCAGGCTAAACAACTGCTGGAAACCCAGGAGCTCCTCAGTAATGACTCACGGCTAAATCTCAGTTAGAATTAACCAAAGGGTACCTCACAAACCAGCCGGATTGTGCACCTACCATGGCAGGTTTTGCTGGCAGCACGTAAGACAAGACTACAGGCTTCACACACACTCTGTAGCTCGTAACTAAAACTCTACCTGGCAGAGCTAGAGGGCTGGGAAGTCCTGCTCTAGGAACAGAAAGTGTTCTTTAGTTGAACCATAACTGTGCCGTGACAAATCCCTGCAGTAAATGCTTTCCTCCAGTAACCCGGGAGACAAACACAGAGCTCACACCAAACTAACCACACTGGTGTGTGACTCCGGGGCTCTGCATGGCTCTTCTTTTAAACTCCATCCTGACACTCCCCCAAGCTGTGGGCTCTGCTTGCTCACAAGGCTCTCACCTTCCATCCTCTCGGGGAGAGCGAGTCCTGCTCCCGACGGTGGCCGCTGCCTGTGCTCCGAGTGGCTGAGGCTCGGCGGCGTCACGCCGTACGACGTGTACTGCAGGAGGGAATCCAGCAGCCAAAAGCAATCTGGGGATTTCAGAGAATCACACAATCAGTTTGGTTGGCAAAGCCCTTGAAGCTGCTGCAGTCTCAGCCCTCCCCTCACCGTGCCCAGCCCATCACTAAGCCCTGGCCCTCAGCACCTCAGGTCCACGGCTTTGGGATCCCTCCAGGGCTGGGCACTCTCCCAGCTCCCTGGGCAGCCTGGCACAGGGGCTGACACCCCTCTCAGGGAAAAAGTGCTTCAATCTAAAAATCTTCTTCAATCTCCAATCTAAACCTGCAACTTGAGGCCATTTCATCTTGTCCTGTCACCCATTACACAGGGGAAGAGCCCGACCCCTATCTCACTGCAGCCTCCTGTCAGCGAGCGTCAGAGAGTGCTCCTGTCTCCCCTCAGCCTCCTCTTCTCCAGACCGAACAGGCAGAAGTACAATCAGCTTCTCTGCTTCGTTCTCCTCCTTCTGAAGTTTAGGCCCCATTTCAGAAAGATGGAACTTCCAACACACAGCTCACATCCCCCCTCAACACACAAACACAAAGAGGATCTGTTCAGTCTTAAAGTATCTTCTCTTGTGTACCAAATTGGGCTCTTTTTGGGGGAGTAGGACATAAACCAACAAGTATAAAATATGGGAGTTTCAGGTTCAAGTTACTGTAAGAATTAGGAGGGTTTTTTTGGTGTGGAAGCACAGGAAGCCCAGAGCATCTGGTATCATTTATTTGGAGAAGGAATTATTTTTCTGAAAGGACAAAATAAATACCTTGGCAAAGAGAATTAACAAGGTAGTGTCTTCAGTGAGAAGTCAGGACTCATTTGCTTAAAAGAACAAACACCACAAACAAAGGGGAAAGGTTTTGGCTACATCCCAGCTTCAGGACAAACAAATTCCTCCAGCAGCTGTGAGACAGAGCGAGCTGGGAAGCAATGCCACAAGATACTCAACCATGGTTTTCCTTGGCACTTCAAGGGTACACGTGAACCCTCATTTTGATTCTGTCCTGAGTTACCACCACCTCCACCCAGAGCTACCCCTAAAGGAAGCAGCAGTCCAGCCAGCCAACACCACCCTTCTCTCCAGCCTCCCCGTGCAGGAGCAGGATGATGCTTTATCAGCTATTTCCACCATGCAGCAAACTTTTTTCTCTCAGAACTTCTCCCCCCAGGACCAGCTGGCTGGGAACAGGAATTAATCTTCATAATCCTGGTGTCCTTTAAACCCTCACCTTTGATTTTCCAAGAGGTCAATCAGATTGTAAGGATTTATAGTCACAAATGTTAGGAATTTACCTCAGTTAAAGCCACCGATGTCTCTGCAGGAGACACAGCTCCTGGTTCACAACTTAAAAGCTAATTTTAAAGGATTTCTTTAGAGCCTCTTTTTTTTTTTTTTTAACCACTTTCTCTTGCTTCACAAGTCACACTCGATTTCAACAGCATTAGGGAGGTCACACAGTGTGGGTTTCTGTTGCTTAATTTAGAGCTACACACCTTCTCTTAGGCTACAACCTACAGCAAGGACCTAAGGCACCGAGATCATAGAATCATAGAATGGTAGGCTTGGAAGGGACCTCTAGAGATCATCAAGTCCAACACCCCTGCAGAAGCAGGTAAACCTGCCTACCATTCTATGTTGTTGGTGCTCCCTGGAAGCTACTCAAAGGCAGATAAGGGAAAAAAAAAAATCAGAGAACTTGCAATGAGAAAGAAAATGTTTGGGAGAGAAAGAAATGAGCTACAGATGGAGATTGCCCTCTAGGCACTAAATTCCCTTAAAATGCAGTAAATCAGGCAAGGGATGGATTACACAACCCAGTATTTGAAAAATGCTGGTGACAAGAGCTTAAAGAAAATGATCAGCACACTTTTCATCAGAAAAGGACAATTTAGGCTGAGTAGGGATGTTCAAGTAGAAAAAGGCTTCACATGTTGGATTACCTTTTGCCTCTCAAGACACAGGTTGTGTGGAAAGCACGGCTTGTGCTTTACATCTGATGAGAAACCCAATCAATCTCTTAGGAACTATAAAAGTCAGGTCTGATGAGGTGCTAAAAAGAAGGTTTTCTAAGGACCAAAAAGGATTTCTAAGGACCAGGAACCAAATGCACACGCAGCTCACATGCCTGCTACATAGAGTTGCACACAAATGCTTTGAAAACCCGAACAGAAATCCCTGTTTTCTGGCATATTTACACCAGCTGGTTTATGTCAAAGCAAAGTAACATGAAAATAATCAAGCACAACTGAAATGCTGAACATTACCACAGACCCTCATGGGAAACACTGCAAAGGGAATGAGGCCAAGGCAGCAAAGGGAACAAGGCAAACTCAAGAGGTAAAATCCATTGTACTACATAAGTACCTTGAGAGGTACAAGTGGGGAAGGAGTGAAGGGATGTCCCTAATGGTTTAGTCACAACTTCAAATCAAGCAAGCGTAACTGTCAGTGCTTTCTGGAAACAAAAACACCCCATAGAAGCAAGAAAACCTCCTCCACACAAGCAACTCATCCCAACCAACCCAGCCCCAAACCAGCCCCCAAAGCTTGTGGAATGGGAAAAGCAGGCAAGGGGCCTATGGCTGAGGGGGAAATGCTCCCATCTGTCAGAGGGGGCTGTTTAACTGCAACTGCACCTCACAGCGTTTTCAGGAGAGCTCTGCAGAGATTAACCCCCAGCTAGGAATACTGAGAGTCTGCAGAACACAGCTGCTTCTGATGGGAGGTGTAAGATGCCCACAGGACAGCTGCCAGCTGCAGACAGGAGCTGTTCCTGTGTGCCAGGGCTCACTCACCTTTCTGTCGGTGGCTGTCGTCCAAGCAATTGGAGTCACCGTACAAGACGATTCTGCCGCCGCCTTCCGAAGGAACTTGGTAGAGCCCCAAAATAGGGACATTCTCAATGACAGCAGTTTCTTGCTTTAAAACTTCAAGACCTAAAGCAAGGCATAAGTAAGCAAACTTTGAAATGCAGCTCTGCCACTCTTGGTGTCACACATTTGTGCACAACGTGTTCAAAACCCCCACGACGTTCCGGTAAAAACGAAGCTGCCCAAAGACCCTGGTTGTGAAGCTTCCCCCTGATGTTAACATTTCCCTTTCTTTAGTGGTGAAGCAAAGGCCTCATTAACCTGGATTATCTTCAGTGTGCTCAAATGACATCCTGTGGATGTGTTTACAAACAGCAAACCCAGAAAGAAGGCAAAGAAGGTACCTTGATCCTTAAAAGTCTGTGCAATGACAATGCCATCTTCTGGGAACTTGGCGATACTGCATCCTGATGCATAATTCACTGAAAGACATTACAGAGTTGCAGTTCAGACTGAAAACGACCTTCCTTCCCTCCCTTCCCACCACATTTCAGTGAATGCAGAAGAAAACATTCCTGAGAATGCTGCTCTGGATTTGCCTATGTTGACCAATGTGTGTATTCACACAGAAGGCATTTCCAAGCACTGCTTTCACAGCTTCACCTTTACACAGTGCTTTCAAATCTCTACATTTAGGAGACTGATATTCTGGTTTTTTTTAAACTGAAAAGCTTGATCAAATGCCATGAGAAATGTATTCCACACTAACAGTCATTATTTATAACTACGGGGGATCTGCCTCCTTCAATCAAGGCTGGTGAGCATGTAGAGCCATCAATGCCTGTTGCCTTCTGTTTTCACACGTTTTCTGAATGAACCAGTCAGAAGACAGCAACTTGAAACAAAGCATGAAAGCGTGGAGTGACTTGGTGAGATATAAAGAATGGCTGGCTAGACCTACAAAGTCAGAAAAGAGTCAGGTCACAGATCTGTGGCCTAACCATAAAGTCTGAAACCAACCAAACATATCCATTTCAGTGGAAGAACTGAAAAGATTACAGGAACAGGAATCCACAAAACATCTCAGGATGTAGTGATGCATGTCTAAATCTGCCTATTCCAAGGGAAAAGTCCTTATTGATTTTCTTCCTCCAAAATTTCCACCTAATTGCAAAATTAAAACCAAAGGCTTCATCTCAGCAATGAATATTTATAGTCTAAATATATACAGACAACTGTCTTCAGAGCATCAGCGCTTGGGATGCAAACCCAAACTGAGCACATCTGACAATCAGTCCCATACAGTTTATGAAGGACAGAATCATTTAAGCCCATTTATGAAACTCTTTTCACTGAATCTGAGAGTTTCCCTTGATTCTCCCTTTATTTCATTCTCACAGGAAGCTATTTTCCAACCACCACAGTCTAGACCCGCATAGGCAGTGGGCTCCAGTACTCACTTTCATGATTTGCCATGGTAAAATCTCCTTCATACAGACCATCACTAAAAGCCATATTCCAGACAGAAAGCAGATCGTTGAGAGCTGGTATATTGGCCCCTCCAGTATCAGGCATCCACCACTGTCTGTAAAAACCACAGCATCACACACTTTATTAGTACATGGCACGTACAAGGGTTTGCAAAATGAGAAGTCAAATAATGAACTACATCTTAAAGCTTTATCTGACCCCAGGGGCATCCGAGGAGCTGCCATCAAAGCTTCTGAGCAGAACTGAAGTAAAACTAATGTGAAGTCCTCAGTGAGTTTCAATTTCATGGAAAACTCCCAATTGCTATGAAAACTTCAGACTCGGACACTGAAGCAAAATGTTGCTGTGGAATAGATCTTCCCAGCTTCCCAGTACCACAAACCAAGCTGACCAGCTACAGTAATTACCAGGGTCTGTATCACTATTGAGGAGATCTGTGTCTTTTTCTACGCCACACTGGAATGATTTCAACAATGGGTGCACAATCTGGCAACTGTTTGCAAACCCTCACTTCTTTTCTATTCTGCTCCCCAAGAATGGAAATATTACTTCCTTCTTTGCCAGACTCCAATTTCTTACTTGTTTTCACTGTAAATGCTTTTTCTGGACTTGAAAAGCAGATGACATAACCAAGAGGGCCTTTGCAATCATGATAAAATAAGCAGCTACTCTCCTTAAGTTGCAACTTAACATTCATTTTGCTCTTCAGCTAGTCCCTTCTGACAGGTGGCATGCAAGCATTGAAGTACAGCATGTAACATTTGCATAACACATGCATAAAATGTCAATTCTATCACATCCTATATCACAAACTGACACAAATCAGTACCTTGTGTTTTCATCATAAAACTTGACTTTTCTCATCACAGATGTGTTGTACCAGTCACTAAAGACTATAAGTGAAAGTCCATTATCAACATCCCTTCTCAGCTTGGTGATCTCTTCAGGAAAATACTCTTCCTCACTGTCCACCATCAGTAAGGTCCCTGTGTGTAAAAGCAAAACCATGAGCTAACCAGGCTGTTCATTTTGCTGTTACCACCATTCACACAACCCACGCAGAAGTCAACACAAGCACATCCAGTCCACATGTCTTGCTCTGGCAGCTCACCTAAGAGAAGTCACATTTAAGGCTGGGAAATACAAGACAATTCAGCTTACAAATGCATCCAGAAACTAGTATGCTTTCTAAAGGGTCTCACTTAACAACTCATGTTTGTGTGGTCTCACGAACTGAACGTCCACCTCTGTCAGGTGTGTATTTTGCAGCTTGGCCTCAGCCAATTGCTCCATAAACCAAGCCAAAAACTGTGGCAGAAGAGGACAAGCAGGGGATTCACTGCTGTGCTACTGCAGAAGGTTTTTCACTGCTCCAATCCTAAAAGGTACTCTGCTCACTACTGCAGATTTGCAGACAGTAATACAACTATTCTGAAACCTGGGTTTGACTCAGACCTTGGAAACTACAGCTGCATTTTAAGTAGACTTGACTAAAGTGCCATGGCCACTTTCACATGACCCTCTGCCACTCGTGTGAACAAGCAAGCACAGCCTTCTCTCCATCACTGAAAAACACAACCAGAAAAACACACTTTTATTCCCTGAAAACACATTTATGCTTTTAGATGGCTTCTCAATCACCATGTTATTTGGCTTCTGCACTTTCTGACTGCCCAGGGAGGTGTTGAAATTTCCACCCTGAGAGACAAGGCAAATCTCACCAGGACAATACCCTGAGCAATCTGATCAAGCACTGATGCTCACCCTGCATCTCTCAGCCCCTTGCAACCAGGCCAGTTCTACAAGTCCAGGCAGTCTGTGTTTTATCAGAAAGCCTTCTGAAAAAGAGCATCTTAACGAGATGGATGATGTGACAGTGCCCCCTCACCAAGTCTGCAGACAATACAAGCTTGGGGGAAGTGGTGGCCAGACCACAGATCACGGCAGTTACATTACAATGTAATGGGGAATCAGAGAAAAGACACCTAATGCTGCTCTCCATCAACTGTAAAACTAGTTCTTCAGAAGATAAAACTATTCTGTTCCTTTTTTAAGGGCTACCATTTCTGTGTCCAGTTACACACTCACTGAACTCAAAAAGCAATGGCAAGATATTTACTGAAGAATCAAGATAAACAAAAGGTGACTAGTGACAACATCTCCAGAACTAGAAAGCTGGCAGGAGAACACACCCTCACTTTACACTCACTGAAGAATATCACATCCAAAAGGGAAGAGGTTCCTGCTGGAGCATGTCATGGTTAAACAGAGGGGAGCACTGGAGCATAAAAGAGCAAGGGCTGCTTTGGTTTGTCCCCTGCCTGGCTCTGCCTCCTTCCTGATGAACACAGAAGAAACAAACCACACACTGCTTTGCTATCACTTATGATTAAATGGAATACTCTCTTATCTAGCCACAAAGATCAATGTTGGAAAAAAAAACAAACGCAAAACAACACTTTTGATATTAGTCTGTTATTCACATCATGCTTCATTCTGACAACTGCAGGTCTGTCTTTGTGGGACTGTATACATGGAGGCTTTTAACCCACTCAGAGGTTGGCTGTCCCTCTCATTTTTCCCATAGGGACAGAAAACTGTACTAATTCTACGAGACTCCCAGGCAAGCTTCTGCAGTGACACTTTACACAGCACATATGTCAGCATATAAATAACAAATACACCCACTGTTACAATAGTTTTCTACTAGCATGAGAATTTTCCTTTGTACTCCTCCCAGATTTCTGGTCTTCCAAAACCCAGGCCATTTTAGGAAGAAGTTAATAGTATGGAGAACAAGGCAATTAACTCGTGCTTACCATACTGACTTGCATCAAAACATGTAAACGGGGAACCAAGAACCTCAACAAAGTACCCCATGCTCCTTAGGTGCTGGTACATGTCCCTGAAGTTTGTGTGGATATGATCACCATTCCTTAGGAAAAGAGCAAAGTTTGGAACACGTTTAAATGTGACATGCAGAAATTGGACTTGAATCCTCTAATTATAATCACTTCCTAGTTCCCTTTCCAAAAGGTCCACTTCTTCCAAATGATAACCTGTGTTTTCTCACATACCATCTCCTCTTTGCACAATTCTTTACGAATTACACTGGTTCTGAGTGCTACAGAGAAGAGTTACACAGGCAAAGCTAGAGAGTGAGCTCCTTAGAAAGCACAATTCTGCACATTTGCATCACATCCCAGAGAAAGACTGCTGGATGAAAACCAGATGCTCTTCACAGGAATTCCTCCTCACAGAACAGCCACTAATAGCAATTTTAACAGCTAACTGGAAGAAGCACAGAGGACCACCTGTAAATAATTGCTGAAGCCCAGCAGAGAGTTCCTATTCATTTGCCATACCTACAGGCTCCAAGAAGCTTTTTCCAAGAAGCTTATGTCTTGGTCCCTGACTCAATCCTCACTTCTACACTGCTGTACAGTTCTTTCTGTGGATGCTTTCCCTCTCCATCTATGAAAGAAAACATGTCAACTCAGCCTTTCTCTACTTCAGTTTCCCTCAGCAGCTAAGGGCTGTCAACTTTAGGATTCAGTCTTTCAACTTCCTTGTATTTTTTGGATAAGAGAATGCTGAAGCAGCTATTAAAGTGTCCCCCTCAACTTCCTGGGAGAAACTAGGGCAGAAAAGCAAAATGCTACCCTTGCAAAGTCTATCAAGATTCTCAGTGTCTTAAATGTGTGTTTTAAAAGCTTTTCATTTCATGTAAATAAAACCACAGAATCCCCAATATATTCTGCAGCAAAAGCACGCAGAGTCCAAGGGCTTTAACTCTGTAAAGCTACCCTCTATAATTCACATCCCATCAGGAAATCCGGATTTCATAGATAAATACCAATCTAATGGATCATTCTTCATCCTCAAATTATCCCTGGGGAAGTATCCTGGTGGGTAACGGAGATTGTGGTATTGATCCCAAAGGACTCGCTTGCTACGAGGTGGAGTAGGAATAATCTTCACTTTTATTGGAAGCTTCACTGTTGAAGTCTGCTCTGCACCATTCTTGGACTGAAAGACAAAACAAACTACAGTGAAATCCTTTTTCCCCATGGGAACACTCACCAGTTAACTGTGGATTGTAAAAGACTAAGCAAATGGAGGTATCAAATCTGCTTTTAGTCACCAGTAGCAGCTCTGGAGACAAAGAGATGCCTTTTGCCTTACAATGGTACTTTTTCTGCATTCAGTAGTTTATAGTTATGCTCAGAAGTAAAATATCTAAGATATGTTACAAGTGTAATTTGGTTCAATCATTAAGAACCTTCAAAACTTCTCAGGAACAATAAAGCATGTTTCTAGAAGGAATGTGTTTAAGCCGTGCCCTTCTCAAAACACATAACTTGAATTCACAATGAACAAATGGAACTGTGAAGTCGTCTCAAAGAGAGGTTTTCTGACTCTAAAGCAATTTCCAGGTTCATTCTCCTCTCCCCTAAAAAAGATTACTGCTTGTACACTTCAATTTCCTGACCTCAATCTAACTTCTGGTTCAAATGACAGGATTGGAGCAACCCCTTAAGGTGTTCTTATACTGGGAAGCAGTTTTAATCATCATTCACGCAGGAAAAAAAAACAAAATACAGACTTACTTCATTTTCTGCAGGGGATGATATTGTGATCATAACATGACCTTGAGCAATGCCTTCCCAAGATGCTGATTTCTTTGCCACAGAGATGGAAATTGCCAAGTATCCAGACCAAGGCCACAACACGGGGGAATAAGAGAAAGCCACTTCGATATTATCCCCATTTTGGGGGAGATAGGGTTGCCAGTCTGGCTGTGAAATGAAGAATACAAAGCATCAGTAAAACAATATTTGCACTCACTAATTTTTGTACATGTAGTACTGATCATCCACACACAGAAATAACAACTCTTGGCTTTTCTCAAGGTGTTCTGGTAGGTGGGGGGGTGGACTGGATGATCTTTTGAGGTCCTTTCCAACCCTTAAGATTCTGTGATGTCAAGTTTAAAAAATGTCCACAAAGGCCAAAAGGTTGGTGTCATGTTAGTGAATCAACCTAATCATGACAGCTTTCATGGCCTGGACTTTTCACTCTCTGAAAATCCACCTGAACATAAAATTTCCTTTAGGTAACAAAGTTACCTAATACAGGCAAATAACATCATCCACCTCTGAGTATCACCATAAGATAATGCTGTTGGATAACAGCTTTGAGGCTCTTTAATGTAAGTTTAAATCTAAAACAGACCTCAGGACTCACAGTAAAATGTTGAAAGTAAGGTCATTTATATTGGCTAGAATTTGGGGATAGGAGCCTAATCAATTCCCACACTTGTTCTACACTTGAACTTAAAGCTTAATAAACAAAAAAAGAAAGAAGAACCTCCCTAGTCAAGCAACATGCCCAATATCACCTGTGTAAAAGAACAGGTTTTGCAGCAGACCTTGGTAAGTCAATACATTCAGGTCATTTTGACCCATGCAAGAGGCAAGATTTATAACATCAGGATTCTTTACTGAGATTGCTTATACTCCAGACCAAAAAATAAAAACAACAGGAGGAAAATCTATCCACAAGATTTTAAATGCTATCAAAGTACCTGTCAATCCAAACCGGTTTTACAAAGACCAAATGCTCCACGCCCCTGAAACGAATGCATTGCTTGTAAACTTGTAGAGAGCTGGTGTTGACAACCTGGATGTGCCCTTTCAAATCAAACATTTTGCATCTCTTTCTCTCAGCTGTCAGAAAGCTGATGTGTCCTGTGAAATTTGTAGCCAAACCAGCCTTTTCTGGGAAGGCTTTAGTTAAGTCAGGACTTGGGTGGATGTTAAGTCTTACCTTGTCTACAATCCTCCCTGTGACTCCCATACCATTCAGGATGGTGACATTAACAATGGTTGGCATCCCTCCATAATATATGGGCTGAGAACAATAGGGCCACATGTATGGACATTCTGTCAAGTCAATATAGCTTGGACTCAAACTGCAGCAGGATGGAGAAGGTACAATAAAAAAACAATAATCAATCAATCAACAGAAGAAGAACACGCCACCACGTATAACTCTGAAACAATAACAGATAAAACATGCCAGTTTGATCAAGCTCTCACCTCACTTCCCAAATCTGAACCAAAAATCTTCCTCCCTCCCCCTCTACTTAATTTTTTTTCAATTTTAAGTTTTGTGAAAAGCTTCTCACACACAAAAAACAGAAACTTTCCAGCACAGTGAGAGTGTTCTTATTCTCCAATGTTAGATTTTAAGTGCGTGACCTCTAAGTTATATTATTCATAACATCTGAGGCTAGAAGAGAAAGTAAATTTATCTCTCACAGACACTTCATCCCCTAAAACTGAGGCAGAAAATACACTTTTCAGTCATTCTCTTGTCAAAATTCATGCTTCAGGATTAAATAAGACTCACGTTAGTTCTCTTTGTTGCACAAGCATGGATTGCTCAACAGAGTTACACATGCATCACCTGCTCTCTGAAGAGAAATACAGCAGATTACAGTGTAACATTGATTAATTAAGGATTAAAATTAACCTGGCCTGTGGTTTATAGCTGTTGAGGATCTGATAAGCTCTCAGAAGATCCAACTTGCCATGGCCTTGTTCAAACATGTTGACACCAGGAAGTCTCCGTGCTGACGCAATCAGTGCCTGCTTCATACTTGCTGGATTCACCATCTCACGCTTCTGAACTGTGCTGAAACAGGAGCAACATATCACGTTAGCTTGCCTTTATTCTAATTTCCAGCTAGTTTTGCTTACCATTTTGCCTTAACAGTCATTTGATTTGAAGAAAATGCAATCAGAAATCAGTTTTCTGTAACATCTTCTCATTTGGGGACAACGACTTGATTTCTCCTGGGAACAGCTGAAGAAGAGTGACAAGGTTCTGACGCACTTCTCTTAAAAAACAGCTGTTACATGAATTTTTCTCCTTACAATGTGCCTCATTACCAACAGTCATTACAATCAGGGCAGTTATCTTCCTGTGCTACATAAAATACTCTGAAAATCAAAGCCCCTGTAACTGGAAACTTGCTGGCATCTTTCCCAAAATGACTCCTTCGGGGGAGAAAAGAGCTTTGTTGTTTGAAGAAAAACACACCATTTAATGGAGAAAGTATGATGATGATTATGAATTTCTGGCCTGTTTCCCAAAGAAAGGTTTGTCTCGTTCTTATGCAGTAGCAATGCAAGACTTGCAACTCCCACCTTCCTTTCAAGTGCTTCAGCTTGCAACAGATGATTTGCACAACCGGATAACAGCCATAAAACTCTAAAGCCTATAAAGCTTACAAGTACTTAGATAATTATCTGCTACAGGTGCCTACTTTGAGCAGCTACTCTTCTACAACACAACTGACAGATGCTCAGCAGTTCAAAATGGTTTAAAATGTGACAAAATTGCTTTGTGGTCCTGTTCTCCTGAGTTACATTTTCAAAGATGTAACTGTTACTCAAAACTCAAGTTATTCAAGTTTTCCCCAGGTGATTTAGAGCTGGTTAGTCAAACAAGGTCATCTCCAAGGCAGAAGAACCTTGATTTTTATCCTCTGAATTTGTTTTCCAATTTGGTTTTATTTGAGGGGGCTCCTTTAAGACCTTCCTGAGTCAGTATCTCTTTAGAGGTTCTTATTTAAGACTCACCTCACTAACAAAGTAACAGCACCTGCCACCACAGGAGAGGCAACGCTTGTTCCAGAGAGTGAGCGGCATCCCCCTTTCATACCAGAACCTCTCACTCCAGAGCCATAGGTAACAATATCAGGCTTCACTCTACCATAGCCTCCAGGCAGCTCCTGGGAAAGAAACGAGGATGGATTATTGTCCTAACATATGATGTTACACTTCATTTGGCTGTTTAAACTAACTGCAGGTCATGCTGAAGTAAAATCACCACCTAAATTAGCTGAGAAAAGCAAGTAACACCTAAAGAAGAATTCCAGCTGTTTGTCACATGCTGTCGGTGTTTCAACATCAACATAACTGCCTATTATTACCCTGGTGTCTATGCTAAGAATGGAATCACTGACAAAATGATAGCAAACTGCTACGTGTCTACTGAGGTGCAGCACAAACAGAAACACGCCATCGGCCCTAGACAATCCAGTCTCATCTGAAATCACGGGTCAGTCCCAATCACCTCAGTTCAATAGGTAAACACATGTCACGTTACAGGTAGCATATGGAAATCCTAGGATTTAAAGGAAGGACAAGAGCAGGCCTTCATTTTTGCACATTTAACCACACAGGCAAGTCCTCACTGTGAATCAAAAGGTACTGGACATCTTACATCAAGAATGTCAGTCAGCAGTCAAGGTTAATGATGAACAACCCTCCAAAGAATCACAGAATCAATCACAGAATCTTAAGTGCTGGAAAGGACCTCGAAAGATCATCCATTCCAACACCCCTGCCAGAGCAGGATCACCTAGAGTAGCTCACACAGGAACTCATCCCGCTGGGTTTGGAATATCTTCAGAGAAGGAGACTCCACAGCCCATCTGGGCAGCCTGAGCTTCTTGCTTTATGACTTTGTTAACTATTCTGATCGTTGATTAAATCTTTACCACTGGCTACTCCACATGTGCCACCTGCACAGGATTATCCCTTCAAAACAAGGCTCCCTTGCCAAGGCCTTTAATTTGGCTGCAAATGTGGCTGGCCCCAGTCAATGTATCTTACCCAAGTGGTCATTCCCCTAGATGAAAAGCGAGCTATATTATCTTCAAAGTCAATGCCACCTACTCCAATCACATCCATCTGGTCAGCAGGGTTATTGAGAGTCCTAGAACAATTTGGGAGGTAGGAAGATTGAAAACAAAATTCAAACCAAAAAGCCATGACATAGTCATTAAGTTTATCCTGATAAGGGACACACTGCCATCACTTTTGTCAGATGCTCCACAGAAACAAGTTTTGCTTCTACCTGATACAGTTACACCTGACAAATGAGAGCAACTTTTCAGACAGGTCACATACTACCTCAGTAACTACCAAGCCACGTATCTTGAAGACAAAACCAAACCTATTTTTAGGCATTTATATTAGAAATATACCATAAATTGTTCTGGCCTGATCCCTTCTGTATTCCTTAAGCCCAAGATCAGTACCCAAAGATGTCTGCTCACACTAACAGGGAAATGTCAGCTGGAAATACTGCCATTCTCCTTTCACTGACTTCCCACTTTACAAGCTAAGTACTTCACAAATTGCTGTACTACCACAGCAAATGACAAACACAGTGCAAACAGTTTAACTTGAGTCACTTTCTATAAACAGATTACAGGAAAACAGGAGGAGGGAAAAGTTCCTGACCAAGCACATGCTTCCAAAGAACATATAATAACACCATGTTTGCTTTTCTTTGAAGTGGGCACTGAAGCTTACCCATACAAAGGACCATCATTGCCAATAGCAGAGACCATGATGACGTTGTTGGCTGTCAGCTCCCATACCTACAAAAAAAAATAACGTTTACAATAAGGCTCTGCCACCAAAAAAGAGACTTTTCTAACTGTCCTACACCCTGTGGGGCCTGATATTAAGAGGACAATTAGTCCAACCCCTCTTTCTCACTGGGACTTACAAAATAGATCTCACTAGTATGTTCAGTTTCTTAAGATTATGTGACCAATAACCCAGACTCAACAGCAAGACTGCTGATGGTATTTCTTTAGGTTGCACCAAGGAAAACCTCCTGTCCATAGCAAAGCACTACACGTGCCAAAGTCAAGTTATTCTAAATCCCCTCCTATAACAGTCTGGGGAGAGCAGTGAAGTCACTGTCAGACTCAATTTCAAAGCAGATTATCATAAAAAAAACAGAAAGGAAGAATGTCTACTCCTCAAATCCCTTAACGACCCTTTACAAGAAAGCTTTTATCCTTCTTTAAAATCTAAACTAATTCACTTGGTGCTTCCAAAGGACAGGCCAACAATTCAGGGAACCTTGACATTTACAAAGACAAAAACCTAAATCTGTCTTACCCTGAAACAAATCTCGTCCCACACAGCTGAATCAACAACCTGTACTTTGTACCTACACAATCTGCTGCTAAATTCCTGCTATAAATACTTTTACCATGAAATAAACTAACCATGTAGAGGTTTAAAAAAAAACCCACAAGGGTGGATTTCAGTTAAAACTTCTCCTGCCTAAGGCCCACTTCCTGGTACAGCATTTCCTGCACTTCCTACAGACAGCATTTTGTAAAAGGCAGCTCTGTGAATATTTGGGTTGTGTTTGTTTGGCTTTTAAATCTGCTCCTTAAATATATTCCTAAAAGCATGTAGACTATAAAAAATGTCTCTCACACAAATGGAACTCTACAGAAACTGTCAGCAGCTGCAGCAAAGAAGTAGCTGTGCCAAGTCCAGTATTTGTCTGAGGATTAGAAACACCAAGACCACTTCCTTTCCACATACTAACCTTATCAACAAATGGATGATCCATGAAGTCTGGCCCACCAATACTTAGATTCAAAACATCTATCTTCTTTAAGATTGCATAATTAAAGGCATCCAGAAACCAAGATGTATATGAGACCTATGTAAGAAAAAGGGGGGGAAAAAAAGCTATCATTGGAGAATCCAGAGATTCCATGACAATACAGACTTCAGACAGAGAGGAGAAATACCACCAAAACAAGGCTCAAATAGGACTGCAGTCTCTTAATATTTCTAGAGAGATCAGTACATTTGAGTGATTGCTCCAACAATCAAACAGATAAAACTTCCACACGTGATTTCAGACAGATATGCCAGATTTGGAGAACTTAAGACATCTTGCAGTGAGTCTCTTTTAAATGTATCCTTCTCACTTATCAAAGAAAATATGGCAACACTTCCAACGACCTGCAGTATTCCCAAAGGGAAAAGTTAATAAAGCAGTGATCTGAAAGGGACAGAAATTGAAACACATGTAAAATCAGTTACCTGGTTATTGGTGAATACTCTAAAAATGTGCAGTTCTGCATTTGGAGCAAATCCCTGGCACTCTCTCATGCTGGCTATCACACCTGCTACAAAAGTACCATGGCCTAAACCTATCACAGAGAGGAGGAAACAAAATGGTAGAAGAGACTTTATTGTCAAGGATCTGTACTGTTAAACACTGCCTATGCCAAAAATTACATCAACAGACTTTACAACAGCCCACAAAATGTGGGTTCAGCCCTGGTCTTCTTGAATCGTATTTTGCCACTGGGTTCAGCGAGGACAGAATTGCCAGATGAAGAGACTCTGAGTGAGTTTGTCCACTCCTGATTGCTAGCAATGAAAACAAGAGCCACACAAAGCAATCATGAGAGAAAAAGGTTATTTTGAAAAATGCATGCCACAAGGCCCAAAGTCTTTCCACATCAATTCCTTAGAAGATTTTTACCCTGTCTCTGCAGTTACTCTTATTTTGATAAGGGTGAAAAACACGACAGACACAGTTTGTTTGTTTAACTTTCCTCAATAAATCATTTAGCCTTTGTTTTATGGGACTGCCTAGGACTCCAAACCTGCCTGTCCAGCAATCATATAGGCACAAACCTGCTACAAAAAGCAGGTGCTGCAATGCAAAGAAATACTGCATGGGATAAAATTACAGAGGGTGCACAAAAGACTGAGCAAGATACACATATACCTTGAACTCTAAAGTGATTAAATTGCCAACTGACTCACTGACCCAGACTGTATGAAGTCAATAATCTGTGAAAGCATACAGTGAGGCCAGGTTAGGGTTGAGATATGAAAAAGGGACACAAACACACTGCAGAAAATCAAATGATCTTTGGAACATTGATGGGCTTGAGCCAGCACTGTGTTTGTTGATAAAAACTATATAGATTAGAAAACTTTACAGGAAGGTGCCAAAATCTGATAAGTTTAGGATTGCACAGTAAAGAAGGAAAATGCTTTCCCCTCATAAACATGGAAATCTGTGGAACAGCAGAATACATAAAAACGAATAAGAAAGAAACAGCTCTATGGGGTTTGTCTCACCTCTACCTAATATGACAATGTATTGATGCCTGAATAATGTCTTCTTGCTCTTACAGCTTTCAAATGCTATGATGAGAGCCACATATCATTCAAGGGAGGTTTATGCCTGGAACTTTAATACTCTTTGTTGAACTTGGTATGAGTACAATGTGCTCAGGACACAGTAAAATTATGCTTAAAAACTCAAGACAGACATTCTCAACAGATGTCAGCACCAGAGCAGTTTATAATGGAAAACAGAACATGCAAATGTCAGGAACAGAATCATAGAATCACAGAATGGTGGGGGTTGGAAGGGACCTCTAGAGATCATCTAGTCCAATCCCCAGCTAAAGCAGGTTCCCCTCCATCAGGGAGCACAGGAACATGTCCAGGCGAGTCTGGAAATCTCCAGAGAAGGAGCTTCCACACCCTCCCTGGGCAGCCTGGGACAGGGTTCCCTCATCCTCACAGTAAAGCAGTTTTCCCTTATGTTTAAGTGGAACTTTTTGTGTTCCAGCTGATGTCCAACAGTGCACAGCAGCTCACCGTCATCCAACGTTCTCTCATTAGTCCAGTTTGTTCTCTCCTTTACGTTTTTGAAATGTGGATGTTTCTCACTCAGTCCAGTGTCAAACACTGCTACTCTTACACCAGCACCTGTAACACAAAAGCATTGCTTTTTCTGATTCAGCTTCAAAGCAAATCTCTGAAGTGAAAGACAACTTTTCTATTTAATGCAGCACTCAGTTTAGAAGTTCTGTAAGTTACAGAATCACAGAATC
>WBNH01002724.1:0-88967 GCA_013401255.1 Urocolius indicus
CCGGACGCCTACTACACTCTAGCATGGGCTTGTAATATTCGTGCTCCAGTACCATCCATTTTGTTCTTTTCTTCAAGCTGATGGAAAACTTCTGTAAAAAGAAATCTGTCAGTATTTATTCTGTAAATAAATGTTGTGCTTTGTACAAAGTACAAATAGAGGAAATAAAAACTCTAATATTTTTGAGAAAACGTGAAACAAATCAGTATGTCTGTCTTTTTTCTCCTAACAAAAGCATTTCATAGAATCACCAAATCATTTTGATTGGGAAAGACCTTTATGATTATCAAGATCATAATTTCATATTTAAGCTTTTCACATGTCAGTAATAATAATCAAGTTACTTACCAGATCTCTGTCAACACATTGCTTCTACTGAAAAAAAGGACACAGTGGCTATCTATCTCATACATTAGCCTAAAGCTCCAAATATTGTCTGACTGACTGTTCCAGTAGGCACCAGAGATTATAAATATTCCAGGAAGTCAGTGAAGCTTCAGCATATGTTTAATGCCAAAGTGCTGTCCTAAAGAAGGATGAAATTAAGAATGAGCATAACAACTCTGTGTCAGAAGACTGACACAGCTAAGTGTCTGAAGAGGACTTGCTGCTTTCGCTCTGTCTGTAATCATGTTACATGGTCATTTTAATTACCTGATTAAATTCATTGTAAGTATTTTCCTTCCATTGCTGGCATCTAAAGACTGTCTCCACACAAAGATATTCTCTGGTAGTTAGAAATGTAGTCCTTCGATTTTATTTTTCTTCCTCAATTTTTTCCTCTTTTTTCTTTTTTTTTTTTTTTTTAATTAGAGATCACTTAATGTCCCTTTAAGCCTTGGCTTTGGCTAAGTTTAATAAGAACAAGCTCCAAGCTATTTTAATTTGCTCTCCTAAAATAGTCACAGTATTTCTGAACATTCTAGTCATGCCTTTGTACCTATTCCAGCTTGAATCCTAAACTTATGCTGCATTGGCTGCAGTAACTATTTTCACGGAATTGTTTTTGTTCATTATGTCTCACTTTGCAATAAACAAAACTCACTGTGAATAGTCCAATGAACAACTAATTTGATTTATTGTTTGGTTTAGAAACATAAAGCCAGATTATACCAAAGTTTAAACATACAACATTTTCTAAGGATGTAAGGAAATGACTAAGTTCTTGTGCTAGCAGAATTACAAGAGAGAATCTAAACAAAAATGTTTCATTTTCAATACCACATAATTTACATACAACACAGAAATAGACCTTTAGACATTCAGAATAAAATAGAAAATATTAGATTTAATACTGTATAATGTCAGAGGGAATTCCAATGTCTCCAAGCTATAAATTCATTTATTCGATTTATCTAGTGAAATACTATGTATCTTTTCCAGACTTGAGTATTGATGTTTATATTTTCTGAGGCCACTTACAGCTTTATTGTTGCATTGGATTCATTTTGCAGATATGCTTTCAGAGATGCAATACCTATGAGAAGTCAATGTCTGGACATGTTCCTATGAGACCTGATCTAGGTTGATCTGCTTCTGCAGGAGTGTTGGACTAGATGATTTCTAAAGGTCCTTTCCAACCCTACCATTCTATGATTCTATGATTCTAAGTAATAGAGAGATTTAGGTGCAAAGAAAAGTGTACTCATCTATGTAAGCCTAGTAATGCATTGCATAAGTCCTTTCAGTCTTGCAATAGTATATGCAGATGCTTTCAAGTACTGGCCAGGAGAGCATTAATACATTAGGCACTGTGATCCTGAGCCCTGTGGCTGCTGTGTCAATGAATAATGCAGAGGACATAGCACATTCTGCTTCTGGCCTTTGTGATTTCTCTTTGTTAACTGTGTATTTAGATCTTTCTGGTTTACAAATCTTTTTTCATTTAATTAAACCCTAGCACAAGTGGCATATTCAAACTGAAAGCAATTCAAGCTGTGGTAGAACCTGAAGTGTAACTCTTTCATCATTCACTATCTTTAATGTTTTTACTAATTCATAACCAATTCACAGCCATCAAGTTGCTATTGCAAATTGCCTGGATATTTCTAATGGAGCCACTTTCCTCTTGCTCCTTAATCTCACTCTCCCAGACAAACTAAATCAGTAGCGACAGTGTAAGTCCATTTTCAGAGTGTGTGCTTTAAGGAACACACTTGGTTAAATCTTGGTTTATTTTTTAGAGTAGTCATCCAGTCACAGCAGGATGATTGGATGCCCTTAATTCAGGAACCTAAGTTTTATACATAATTAATGGAGAAGGCAAGACAGGCCCCCAGAGGAAAATGAAAATAACCTGATTTGGTCTATATTTTTCTGTTCTCAATGTAGAAATGGATGGATTGTGGTGTTGTGCCTACAGCCAGGCAGAAGGCAGGAGTGGGTATACTGAAATTTCTGAAGTCACGTCAGGTGTGGAGTTTCACAACTGATAATTCTATCTAGTTGAGATTTAGATTCTGTGCTGTCTGTGGAGGAATAAGTACGCCCTTGAAAAGTGTATCATTCAGGCCTTTGGGAAGTATGGATGTGATTTGCCTTTGTGGACAAAGTCAGGAGTTGGCATTTTTAGAAGAGTCATGTACCCATGATCTGGAAGAAGGACATTTGAGGAACTTTGCAAAGTAAGAGGGAAGATAATTTTTTCTGCTTGATTTGGGTAACTCTGAAAGAAGGAGTGGTTTAATCATGCAATGAGAGAGACAAAATGAGGCTATGGGGATTTATTTTTTTCCAAAAAGTGGCATGACAGCTTTTCTCAGCAAGTGGAAATGAATTCTGAATGGAAAGCCTGAGCTAATGCATCTGCCTCCCAACAGACAGTATTAGTGTGAAGTCTCTGCTGTGCTTATTGCATCTATGCAGCTCCTGGCTTTCAGCTGATGTACATGTGCTTATTTCATACTGTGGGCATTTAAACATGTTTTCCTTAGCCAAGTGAAAAGGTGACTTCTGGAAGGATGAGTTGTTCCTTCTGGTCACTTTGAAAACAGGTTTCTGTTTATTCCCAATGATTTCAAGTGCTCTCAGAAGCCAGTTGGTGCGACTTTGAGACCTTGAGCATTCAACATAGTTCATCATGTCCTTGCCTTTGATTTTCAAATAATGACAACGTTACTGACACAAGACCTTAAAACATGATCTTTCTGATGAAAAGCACAAAAGCAAATGTATGAGTATAGCTGTCAAACATAGATAAAGATTTATGAAGATCCATGGCATTATATTCAACAGAATTATGCAAGACCATAAAGGACAGGAAAGCTTATTCAAATAGAAAACCATTCTTAAAAGCTTTTCAGATGTTAATGTTTATAAAGCGAGACTTTAACTCTTTATAAAAACTTTGTGTTTATTTCATAAATTCAACTTTAATGTCTAGCCTTGTACAAGCAGCAATGAAAAGAACTCTGCTAGTACTTCTAGATCTTGTTACTGATGCTCCTTGGTTAGGCAGTACAGGATCTTCCTCTCTTCTTTTAGAGGAAGAAATGAGTAACATTTCTCAGTTCGTTCATGAATACTCTATGCCACACCTCCTTTACAGGAACATAATGAGAAATAGCAGACAGGCAGTTTTCTTTTTCAAAAACCCAAGCTTTCCTTTAAGGATCCTACCTCCAAACAGGACCTTTTGCATGGCTTTGTCCTGTGAAGATTTTCACATGACTACTTTGTCTCTTTCCTCTGTTTTTCTTTTGCTGGGAGGCAAAGTGACCTCTGGCAGCAGGGAAATGTGTACTGGATCGTGCTTTCTCCACTAGTTTGCAGGAAAAAAAACACACTGAATTGTTTAATTTTCCATTCAGGAGTCCTGTATGTTTGCTGATTTCAACCTATCATTGTAATTACATTTTCACTCATGTAGCCCAAATGAGTGGTGTTTAGCATGCCCCCAGATCTTACAGTTATCGGAGAAAAATACAGGCACTGGCAAGTGTAAACTGTATCCAAGACAGACTACATTTTGTTAAACAACTCTCATAGCCATTCTACCAAGTTTTGTTGGCAGTACTACTGAAGGCACATCTGTCAGTGTTTTGGTCTCCAGCTGGCTCTCCAAAGCTGCCACAGAGGCTCTGCCATGCTGCTCCTGTGTACACCGAGCTGCCTGCATGATAACAGCCAACTGTCAGCAAAACAGTGTTGCACAGCCTGACGGCTGTGCCTGATCCATATCTTATGGTTTTCAATTTGCCAGAAACCAGAGCAGAACAGAGTAAATTCTCATATTCAAGCAGTAGTGAAGTAGCTGCAGTTACCTCTACCAAAGACAAAAAAAGTTTGGGAAAAACCCAGTGCTGTCCTCTAAAATCACCATTGCCTGTTACACAGAGCGCAGTCATAACCCTTCACTGATCCACTAGTAGCAGAAAACGAGCAACAAAGATCTCACAGGTCTTCAGGTAGCCTATACAAATCCAAGTAAACAATGTACCAAAAAAGAGAAAGGTATTATTTTCTATCTTCATTACTGCATACTGTTTTATGTACCCTTTTCTCCCAGCACTTTATCTCGTTTTCTCCTGAAAATGAAAGCTGAATTTCTGTAAGCAGGGAACAGAAGGATTCTGTTTCCGAGTCACCTGTTTCTTTATGAACATGCTTGGGAAGCAGCTAAAAAGATTCCCTGAAGTGTATGTTTGCAAATATGTTTGACCCATCTGGCAGAAGGAAATGATTGGAAACAAGAGAAATAAAACACAAAGCAATCTACTGAAAATAGGCAAGGAAAAACTCAAACTATTTAGATGAGCATTGTAATGAATTATACTGGAAACACTAAAGGAGACTGCTGTGTGTAAACCATTTGTCAACCATAATGTTGACAAAAAAACATGTTACAATTTAGAGGAGGCAGGTTTTCAAATCCAAAACAAGAATATTTTGATTTTCCAGTGCAGAAGACCAATTCTGAATTAAAACACTTGCCTGCTGTGCTTAGATTCAAAAAGTAATAGAAACAGTGGGTGGCTGGCTCAAAAGATATGGCCTGGATAGATTACAAAACTAGTCAGTAGTCACAGGCCTCGTGTACTGACAAATACGATGATTTCTTGCATCTTGGACATTGCTTCTACACTGACCCTTTGTGCTCTGGTCTGGAAATAAAAGAGTCTCAAAACCATGCTTTTAGGTTATTTTAAGTGCTTATGTATTATGGTAGTCTATTTTGTGTATTGGGAGGAAGACCTTATAAGACAAAGGAAAATCCTTCAGATTTGACATTAATGCATAGCACTTTGTAGCAATACATCTGCCTAAATCCTGGTTATGTTCACAAATTCAAACAAAGCTAAACCAACCCTCACATCAACATGCCCTCCAAGGCTTCCCTTTACCCTCTGGAATCTCAAGGAGCCCAGGCTGTTGAACTTGCCTTGGACAGACTGGATCTGGCAAGCAGCCTCTCCCCTTCTTCCTTTTACCCCTTTACCCTGCTGGGAGTATTTCCAACTCAGCCTCATTACTTTTAATTTATTTTTTTCCCAGAAACATGTTATGCAATAGCATGCAATATATTGTGTAACAATAACAGTAACATTGGCTGACTCTACATCCATTTCCTAAAATATATACTCTAAAGTCACAACTTCTTAACCTCTTAAAGCTTTCCATGCTGTTGTTACCTATACAGCTTCATAAAGTAAGGAAGATGCACTCTGAAACTCTTCAGAGTTACAAATATTTCAATCACTTGTGCTGACTTAGAGAAAAATACTCTGAACTTTGCAGGTAAACCCAATGCATTCCTCTCAATGCTTGCATAATCTGAAAAAACATAGCTTTTTCTGTTTTCCATACAAAGGAAATCCGAGGGATCTCAGCTCATTAACCTCTTTTTTTCCAGTGACACTTGGTCAAATATATTCTCACTGTAGGAATGGAAGAAGAGCAATTGCTAAGCACAGAACTAAGCACAAATTCAACAGTTTGGGACTTTAACTCAGCCAGCGTTCTGAAGCTGGTGTTAGGTAGTCCAGGATCATTGCTTACATTGGTAACATTTATTTTACATATTATCCACCCAAAAGGGGTGTTTAATTTATCTTACTGCACAACATTTCGCTATGGTTGCTGATCTGCATTTCCACAGACACAGAAGAATCAGATCTCCTGTCTCTGTGACGATCGTGATGGTTTGTCTCATTTGTCACACTCTGTGTGTCTGAGGAGACTGTGGCAGAAAGACTGAAAAACAGTGTGAGAGGAGAAGTAGAGGAGTTGTGTGCAGTGAATTCTCAGAGACTATGCCCCAGGGATAGATGTTCTGTTGCCACTGGTGCATACCTCACCAGCCTTGCTGCCTATGCCGGCAGTGAGAGCAGGCATAGACAGCCAATATTGGCAAATGCAAGCACTGGTGAATGCAGTCTGCCAAAGCAGCAGGAGCAGCAACAAATTGTTGACAAGAGGACATTTCTATCATAGAAACATGCTCTGACAGAAAGGGATTCAGAGAGCTACTTCAGCATGCTAATAACATTTAATTAAAAAGAAATTAAAATAAACAAAAAAGCCCTTTTCCTACAGAGGGAGGGAGGGAAGAAGACAAGCATCTTTCCTTCCTGTTAGTCACACCGCAAGTTAAGTCCAGAGCTGATGGAGTGATCTTTGTGAGGGTATGGAGGAAAGACATACAAGGGAAACAAGTGCACTCTGATGCTGGAGGAGGCCTCAGAGCCCAGCAGCAGGTAGCAAGGACCAAGGGAGGGACAGTGCAGGACAAGGAGACAGGTGAGCCAAGGGGAGCAGCAGTCCCTGATCTTGGCTGGGTGTCAAGGAGTACTGCTAATGGCAAAGATGTCATGCTCTGATTACAAGAGAGGCATCTCAAGCACTTTCTCCAGACCTCTCTGTGCATCTCAGGTGCTTGCAGTAATAGAACATGATGGCCACTGTGCCATTATTCACAGAATCATAGAATCATTTCAATTGGAAAAGGCCTGTAAGATCTTAAAGTCCAATCAGTAACCTCACACTGCCAAGCCCAGCAATAAACCATGTCCATAAGCACCTCATCTATGCATCTTTTAAATATCTCCAGGTATGGTGACTCCACCACCTCCCCGGGCAGCTTGTTCAAGCGTCTTAACAACCTCCTAGTAAAGACGTGCTCCTTAATCTCCAATCTAAACCTCCCATGGTGCAATGTGGGGTCATTTCCTCTTACTCGTTACTTAGGAGACTGACTGCCACCTTGATACAACCTCCTTTCAAGTATCTGTAGAGAGTGATCATGTCTCCTCTCAGCCTTCTCTTCTCCAGACTAAACATCGCCAGTTCCCTCAGCCACTCCTCATAAGACCTGTTCTCTAGACACTTTACCAGCTTCGTTGCTCACGTCTGGACACATTCCAGCAACTCAATGTCCTTCTTGTATTGAGAGGCCCAAAACTGAACTCAGTATTCGTACTGCAGAGAGGCAGAACCTTTTCCTTGTGTGACAGATATCCTGGTGCTGAAAGTATATAACTGGTAAACCACAGCTGAGAGAGGTTTAATTAATCGGCAGTTGTTGCACAGCAGCATCCCACAGTTCCCACGAGAAAGGTCAAAGCCTGGACACCGCGTAGCTTTTCTGCTGAGAAACTGCATCATTGTCAAACTCCTCCATTACTTACTTAAAATAAAAAAAATAAACAAATGGAGTTTCTTGTAATTAGATATATTGTTCCTCTTAAGTCATACCACCTGTTGCCCAGTGTTGCTTTTACAATTGCCAACTGTTTCTGACTGAAGTAAAAATTACACCACACAGCAGAAAAAGTACATTTGAAACTAGCAACAGAAACGTCTAAACCAGCGCTTGCCCGATTGCTTAGGTTCCCACCTCCCTGTCTGCTTTCTGTGGCACCAGCAGTGTAACATCGAGGTCACTTGTGAAATAATGCAATCTTCCTCCTACTTTCCCAGTAAATACAGTTAACACTAAAATATGTGTTTGAAGGAGAAAATTGATATATACCACGTTTCAGATTCGTGCTGGTCCTGCTATCATTTTCCAGAATAGCTACAATGATATCTATAATCCTTCAGCCAGTTTCAAAAGTGATGCCAGCAGTCTTTAAATTTGTCTGACGTGGCTCCAGCACTTTTATTGTTGCCCTCATGCCAATAATTTTTCAAAAAGAACCCAACCGATGCTAGGCCCATTTTTTTACATTTCTAGAGTTTGTTTGATTGTGATTTATTAATGTGATTTGGGCAGATCCAAAAATATATTTAGATCCTTACATTTATTTATTTAGCTAAACTCCCAAATTATCTCGAACACCAGCCTCACCCTGAGATGAGTCATGGTGTGACTGTGTCTGTTTCTTTCCACTGAGGGCTCTCATGACTAGTTTAGGCTTAAATATCTAGCTTCTGGACACCTAAGTCATGGTAAATTAATCCTACTCAGGGAACTCAAATAATTGTTCAGCTATTCTGTAGCTATCTTTTCAAACCATGACCTTTGTCTCAGATCCTGCATGTAGCAAAGAGCTAGGGTTGAGCACAGCCTGGGGAGTGTGATTATGTCCTCAAAGAAGCTGAGTCCTTTGTTCTTTTCACACTCAGAATGAAAAAAAGACCCCACACATTCAGATGGAAATCACAGCACAAGGAGCTAAGTCTGTTAGGAGCTAAAGCTCTACTTAGTTTCTGGGGTGTAGATATTCCTGATTTAGGACTTTTTTATTTTACTCTCTTTGCAATTTAAGAGGGAAGCAAAGACGGGAAAGATGGGGTTTTTTTTCAGCATTTAATATTATTTGGAACATTTGAGGATGTTCATACAGCAATGAAAACACCCTCATCTTTTATCTCAAAGCTGTAGAAAAAAAATCTGCCATTAACAGGACTGCTGTTCAATTTTATTTTGTGTTCATTTGTACCGGTATTGAAAATGAGCAACAAGGGAGACCACAGGTGCTAAGAACTGGAAAACAAATGCAGTGCTTCATTTTCAGCTAGAAGCAGGTTACAGTGGGAAAAAGCTTTTAATGGAAGGAAATTTTGTGGTAAACTGATGGTGACATTAAGCAGAATTGACTTATAATTGATTAATGTAATCTGCATATTTTGTGATTATCTGAAATATGGCTACCATGTAATGAAAATTTTGCAACACTCAAAGCCTGTGCACAAGGTTATGGCTTCTTGCATAAATCTAAGAGCATAAAGGGGATTGGAGGAGTATTTTAAATTGCCAAGGATGATCTGGGTGATAAAACTTAAGTGCAAAGTGAATATTAATTTTTAGTGCAGAGAAATTAGCTGACTTTTTGAGGACTGCTGATACTTAACCTTTTCTGGAGTACAGTGATCTGCTTTAATCTTAGTTTTAAAATTATTTTCTCTGTCAATTTTATGGTGTTTTGGTATGATTGTTATAATCCACTCTGATTTGGACACCATAAGAGTGCTCATGGGAGGTGGAAAGTTCTGAACAGGGTAGCAGGGGCAGAAGACTATGAGCTTTTAGAGGAAATATTCCATTTACATTTAGTCACTGACACTTTGGCAGGGCCAGTTTACTACCAATGACTCCTTTAGTCAGGGGTAAGCTCCTCTGAGATGAATGTGTACCTGATGTTTCCTCTGGGGAAGTACAAAGAACAACATGAAATTCTGAACACTGGACTTCCCAGAGGAAAGCCCTTACCATCTTCCAGGCTATTTACTCTGCAGTTTTGTGTATCTTGCCAAAGAAGCCAGCCTGCCTTCCAGTGAGAATACATCTTTGTTCCTCTTTGTGAAATAATGTATTCTAAAAATTTGCTGTGGGTAACTTTGGAGTTCCTGCTGGAGTCACAGACTAAGTTACCCCAACCAAAGGCAACCATCTTCCCCACCTAACCAAATTATCTTAAGATAAACAGGCTCATCAGAACTCATTTTGACTTCCTTTATGAGTGGTAGTTTCTTAAGTACTCTGCACATTTTATGAAAATGAGCCTTCTAGTAAATTGCTATTAGAATTGCTATGATCACTACACATTAAAAAATTCAGGGGGTTTAGTCAGACTCATTTAGGGCTTGTATTGGAATAATATCCTTACAGTTTTATATTACGAGAAAATTAGAAAGTATTTTCTTCCATCTTTGCAGAGCAATCATCATCATAGGTGAGATGACCAAGAATGTGTTTGCAAGCAAATTTATTTGCATTCAGTAAATGTCAGACATGAAATCATGATATATGTAATATTGCTATAATGTACCTGTCTGTTAACTATTTCTGACATATCTGTGAGAAATCATCCAAGAACTTGCACTCTCAGTAAAATTTATTCATCTAAATTAATATAAAGTGAGTAGTTGGATTTTCCGGATAGTAGAGGAAAAAGTAATTTTGCCATCGGCAAGGGAGTTTATGCTCTTTGTCATTATGCAAAACCTAATCCTAGAAGGAAAGAAAAAGCAAGTGAAATCTGGAAAGTCATGCGTGACTGTCACATGTGAAAGGAAACGTCTCCTTTGTGAGATGTTAAAATTCTAGCTCAAAAAAGGGCATGTTTGTGAAGAAGTTTAACACACTGGTTGACTTTTCAGCTATTTGAGTTATCTGTTAGTTGAAATACTTTTTCAGAAGATAGTGCATTTTTTAAATCATTTCAGATATTTAAACATTTTGTCTTGTGAAGGTGCCGTTAGGAATACGGCATTTGCCAGTTATTTTTGAATTCGCCTTTTCTCCTTCATTCACCAATTTGTCTCAGCCAACATGGCTTCCCACCACCAATGCAGTTTCTGTATCAGTGCATGAGAGTCAAGGGGATTTAGAAAATAGTGATCTCTTTCTGTATTTGATGGTAGGATGCTTGAATCCATTTACTGCTTTTGTTTGCAATGTTGTGGTTAACCAAGCGACAGCCTTTAGGAAATAATTATTGGCAATCTGCCCAGTTGCAGCAGAAGAAGCATTATTATAAGAGCTTATCAGTCAGGTTTTTAAATTGGTGGAATTTGGACCATCCCTGTTCCTCTCCTAGGCTAATATGGCAGTCAGAGTGAAGTCTTTTCCTTTATCCCAGGTGTTTAGGGAAGGACCTTTCCTGCATCACAGTCACCATTGCTCTTCAGAGTACAAAGCTTTAATATGGAAACTTGCTTAATGGTGGAGACTCAATAGAAAAGACGATGAGGAATTGAATGGGATGATCAGTTCTAGTCAGTTCTAGCTTTTAAACCTTGTGCTTACACAATTTCCCAGTTGAACTTCAAAGGGTTGGGTAGAGACACCACAACATTATCCTTCAAAAAGTCCCGCGGCTTGGGAGGGTCAGGGAAGGCTGCCGCTGCAGGAGATGAGGAGCTGAAGGCAGCAGTCAGTTCTCTGCATATCTTGCATCAGTCCTGGTACCTGACTCTGCAGCTGAAAGTGGCTGTAAATCTCTCTCCTCTGCGCTCTCTCAGCTCTGATTATAATGAGCAATCAGATTGGTTGAAGTGTTGCCTTGCTTTCTAGATGAAGTACTTGTAATACTGCATTGATCTAATTTGAATTCTAATTAGTAACTGGATCTTTTAAACAAAATGTGTAGCCCAGAGAGAAATGTTATAAGTGAATTCCATATTTGACACGTAACTGCCTTAAGTGTACATGTCTACGTTATAAGTGTTGTTTTTTTAAAAAAAGATACACCTAACACACCAGGATGCAGTTACAATTATCATAGGACAAAAACATAGTAGATTTGCATGTTGTATACAACACATCATGTCCCACTAGATGCATTCATGTTTCCAAACGAGGGAGAATAACCTAAGAACAGACTCAGTGTGCAAATTGCAGGACTAGAAGCTTGGCTAAGAATATAATAACTGGTGAAAGTTGGGAGACTTTCCAAGAATTAGTTTTTTCAGGACATCCTGAAATGCAAGAACTTCAAGATTGCCAAAATGTTCATGTTCAGCTCTTATATGGAAATATTTCTGTATTCAAAATAATCCTTTTCATCTTAATCACTTTTGGTTCTAATACTTTTCTTTGTTAATCAGGGCACCAGGACAGTATTTTAATATTGAAGCTGGGGAAATAGTACAGGTTTTGCTGCTTCATTTATTTTCCTTTCTTAAAAATAGCTAATAGAGGATGTCCTTTAAGTTGATATTGGACACTGAAAAAATTCTTTCTGTACAACTGAACGTAATGCCTCCGAGATCTTTCCCCTGAAATAACATAATCTAGAGTCTTTCACGGTGTGCACAGATAGAGCTGGTTTTCATCAGTGAAGACTTTTTATTACTATTCAACTCATTTTCTGGATCACTTATGAATAGTTTAACAGAACACGTCCCCAAATGGCTCTTGTGGGATTCATCTAGCAACTTACCTAAAATGAACACTTATTTCCAAACTTTTGTAATGCATAACTTGATGAGCACTCTAACTTCTACATCATTAAGGAAAAGGGCAGCAGTACTGCTCTTTTATTCAGTAGGAGTGCATTCAGAACCTCTGTATTATTTAGTCCCTGGCTAGTTTATGAATAGCAAAGAAGCTTAAGCTTGGAATAACTATCAGATCTCCTTCACTCTGCAGTGCTGCTGGTCAGACAACTCTGTGTCTGAGGGGTATTACTGTGGACAACTCTGGTGTCTATAGACTTCAGGGATAGGACGCAACAGAACAGGAATTTAGATGGCCACAATCTGGTGTTTAGGGTCAAAACCATGCCTAAATCCTGAATGTTTCATTTGCAGCTACAAGTTAAGTGAGTAGGTTACACAGTTAGTTGAGGAAAGGCTTGAAAATCTCTTTATGTAGGCACCTACAATAGCAATAAGGCAAGAAAATAATGCCTACATGCTTCAGCAAATTTATTCTCTACAACAGTATTTGGGGAAGCATCCTTCATCAAATGGGTGGTTAAGCAAATAGTTACCTTTAAATGTGTACTTGGAGTTTTCATCATGAAATTGGGTTTAAAGATACAAACGGAGGAATTCCTAAAGTGAAGCTTCAGTCTCCTTAAAAGTCAAAGGTAAGTGCACACACTAGCCCTCTGTTGATTGACAATTCACTTTTTCATTATGCTTATACATAAAACAGCTGTATTGAGTTCAAATACAAAATTTTAATAGCTGAGGGGGCTACAGGGGTGGCTTCTGTGAGAAGCTGCCAGAAACTTCCCTCATGTCTGACAGAGCCAATACCAGACAGTTCCAAGATGGACCCACTGCTGTCCAAGGCTGAGCCCATCAGTATTGATGGTAGTGCTTCTGGAATAACACTTAGGCCAGGCAGGACATTGCTGCACAGCACCAACTGAAGTTAGAAAGAGGAATATGTGAGAGCAGCAACTCTGCAGACACCAAGGTCAGTGAAGAAAGAGGAGTTGTTCCAGGCGCCTGAGCACAGGTTCCCCTGCAGCCTGGGGTACAGGCCGTGGTGCAGCCCTGCCCCCGCAGTCATGGAGACCGCAGGGGAGCAGAGATCACACTCGAACAGGCTCCCGTCAGGACTGGGGAACCTGTAGACAGAGAGAGCAAGTCCTTGATGGCAGGACTTGTGGACCTGTGGGGGACCCATGCTGGAGCAGTTTGTAACCAACTGTAGCCCACGGGATCAAACCACGTTTGATGGAACCAAACCAAGTTTGTGGAAAACTGTCTCTCGTGGTAGGGAATCCCTGTTGTAGTGGTGCATGCTATATACATTCCAAAATGTAGAGAAGCTAAATAATGCACATGCAGAGATATACACATGAAACACAGCACAAGCAACAAAGTTGACTCAAAGCCACCCTTCCTTTGCTAGCTACTTCCTTATATGTTGTTTCCACCCATGTGATCGATCACCCAGGGCACACACAATTGATTAATTCACAGCACCTGGTTCTGATAATTGGAAGTAGCTTGCCAGCTACATTAACTTGTCCCTACCATCTTTATTCAAGCTGGCTGGTCCAAGTCGTATTTGTGCATACAGTTTCCACACTGGAGTAGTGGAACAGTGAGTGTGAGGAGTCCTTCCCCTGAGGAGGAATGAGTGCCCACAACCCCCATCCTCACTCTGCTACTGAGGGCAGGAGGTAGGGAAAATCATGAGTGAGATTGAGCCCAGGAAGAAGGGAGGGGTGGGGTGAAGGTATTTTAAGATTTGGTTTTATTTCTCTTTACCTTACACTGATTTTGACTGATAGCAAGTTAGATTAATTGTCCCCAGGTCATGTCTGTTTTGACCATGTCAGGAACTGTTGAGTGATCTCCCTGTCCTTATCTCAACCCATGAGCCTTTTGTTGTATTTTCTTTTCACTGTCTAGCTGAGGGAAGTGATGGAGTGGTTTTGATGGGTACCTGACATCCCCACAGAGTCAACCCACTGTGGTAACTTGGGCATGGATTTTTCACTGTGGAAGAAAAAGTCTTTCTGCTATTTCCTTCAGGTGACCAAAAACCAAACTCTTTAAAGTATTTGACTATTCTGCTGGACTCAACCTATATTTCAGTTTCCTACTGCATAGCAAACAAAAAATCATTCAGAAGCTTGAGAACTTCAAAAGATTTCTTTTCATACAGGTTGCTATACTTAGAATGCCCTTCTCAAATCTTATGATGCAAATATTCTGTGTATTTATTCCTTGGATAAAAAAGTAATAGTTAAAAATAATAGTATTGGTAGTAATAATAAATAGCTTAATGATAGAGAAGGAAAAAAAGAGCATGTAGATATTTAATTTAAACTTTCCTATTTGTATGTTTTAAGTAGCAATATTATATTTAATTAAACACAGCTTTTGAAACCACTGTTTATGCTTCACAGAAATTAAATGTTTTCTGAATAATAAAAATTATAAATAAATATCCTACTATTATTGTCACTGCACAGAATTAATAGTATAAATATAGTGAACTTTCTTTTCAAGATGTCTGATAATTTATTTTCAGGTAGCTCATTGAATTACCAAATAAATTAATATAACTTTCTAGGTCTATAACATTTGTATTGCTTTAAGGTGACTGTTCACCTTCTCTCTCTCTACAAAAAAAAAGGACTAAAATTTATAAAACCAAGATAACCTGGCTCCAAATACAATAACATAAATAGAGCTAGAGAGATGCAGTAGAACTAGTAACATGAGTTCCAGAAAGTAATAATGATAGCAAAGGAGAAAGTACATTTTCCTCCAACCAATGTAAACAAAGCTGTGTCTTCTTTACTCAAAGGATCTTTTTATCTTGTGACAGAGACTCGTTGCTTTATTTTTGACACAGTAAGCTCTTAAAGTTCTTACACTGTCATAAGCCATTGTAAAATCTCTAGGCTTAATGTATTTTTAAATCACCGAATAACTGTATTTATCATTTTGAATGTGTTGTTTTGACACTTCACTGTCAGCAACTTGGTGTAGTTGAACAAAACCCTGTATCATAGTGACAAACCCTTCGTGAACTGATGGTGAGATTTGGGAATGTGGCCTGTGCTAGTTAGTGTTGGTCACTGTGCAGACTCATCCTCAGCAGTAACTCTCTCAGTCACAACTCACACTGTGGCAGAGCCCAGATAATTATTTTTCAACCGAGATAGTCATGTGTATAATTAAGTGTTGAAATATGCTGATTGAAGCAGGGAGGATATTGAAAGCAGCAGGCCTCATCCAGGTGTGTATTTAGGTTTAAAATTAGACAATTGCAATGACACAAAAAAAAAAACAAGCTTGGTATCCTAGGAATATTTTTTCTGATCTGTTCAGCAAAGGCAATAAGTAATTTCTGCTTCATTTCCACTGACTTGTAGCCCTGTATCTCAGTAAATATGGTGCTGCTGTCACTTTAGTAGGCTGCAGGCTTTATGCCAAGGAAGCAGAGAAAGGCTTGGACCTGCGAGGCTTGCTCTGCGCTGTCCTTGGTCTACCCCTGTCTCCCTTTGAGCTCGCTTACTTCCAGCAGCAGTCATCTAACGGCCGAGTGATTCTTACCTATATTGTTTTAGCTTTTGCCTAAATTTGTGCTAGATTTGTAATAGTGATAATAAGTTGCTATTCTGTGTAGAGACTGCTGCTATAGAGTAAAACTGAAAGATAGGAGAGTACAGGGATGGGATGGAAGTGGAGGTCCTGAAAGCAAAGGCACAGGGTGATAAGGAAGGCTCCAGGGCTGTAAACAGGAACTTACCCCAAGGTGTTCCTGGAAAGAGGTGGAAGAAATAGTCACCATCAGTATTAGACAACTTGCAGCAAAGGATGCAAGGTGCATCCAGCTCACAGCAATGCCTGCCCCCTTCCAGATGAAGCCATCAACCTTAGGACACTGCAGGACAGTGGAAGAGTGAGCAGTATACCAGCGAAGGGGTCAAATGCTAGAAATTTGTGTTTATGTAATTTTACCTTTTGATCTACAGTTGTTACTGTGGAACTAGAATGATAATAATTTTTTATTATACTTTTATGACTTTCTTAAGAAAAAAAAAAGAAAAATACTTCATGTAAGGTATGTTTTTGCCCATAGTAAGAGTGTAACAGCTTGGTGAGGGTTTAACAACGTACTTTGTAATTTGGTTGGAACAAATTGATAATGAGTCTCATATATAAAAACATGACGCTGTGCTCTCACTAATTAGGACAAAGTCTTCTTCCTGAATATGAAGGCACCCTGAATGCAATAGTTGTGATCTTAAGTTTTAATATTTGCATAATATTTTTTAGGAAGCATCTTTAGATATGGTAATTGTGTATTTCTTGAGGATATTTAATTTTCTGAATTAGCTCTGTAAACTTGCTTTTCATTGGTTGTATTCGTGGAACATGTTTGTCATGTTTAGTTCTATCAGCAGTTGTCTAACGACCAGGTGATTCTTAGCTATGCTGTTTGAGATTTTTCTTGTCTTTGTAAGTGTAGGAACATTTGTATGTTTGTGAACTCAATCTCTGCTCTATCAGTTTTCTAACAGGTATCTTATACATAGCTCACTAGTTGTTAGTCACTGGTTATAGCCTCAGTTTTGGCACATACCACTTTATTGTGTTAACCTTTCTCCTAAACATTTATTTTCTTTCACAGAAGTTATATTCACTGCAGGTTGTTGGACTTTCAATAGTGATTCAGTGGTTGTGTCATTATCACATTCTTGTACTGATTTGTCTTTTTTTTTACCTATCTAAACAAAAATATGGTCTGTGTACAGCTTATAGTACCTTTTTGCCATTAAGTTGTTGTTCTGTTTCATTATGAAATTGGGCAGAGAGGAATGTCATGAGGTTCAATAAGGACAAGTGCTGAGTCCTGCACCTGGGAAGGAGCAACCCCATGCACCAGTACAGGCTGGGGACTGACCTGCTGGAATGCAGCTCTGCAGAGAGAAACCTGGGAGTCCTGATTGATAGTAAACTATCCATGAGTCAGCAATGTGCCCTCGTGGCCAAGAAGGCCAATGGCATCCTGAATGCATCAAGAAGAGTGTGGCCAGCAGGTCATGGGAGGTTCTGCTCCCCCTCTCCTCTGCCCTGGTGAGGCCTCATCTAGAGTCCTGTGTCCAATTCTGGGCTCCCTAGCTAAAGAAGGACAGAGAACTGCAGGAGAGAGTCCAGCACGGGGCCACCAAGATGATCAGGGGACTGGAGCATCTTTCATACGAGGAAAGGCTGTGAGGGTGATGGAGCACTCAGCTACTCATCATCTTCTTCATCTTCTTTATTCTTCTTCTTAGAGCAAGAATAACTGGTCTGAAAACATAGACCAAGGAACAGCTAGGTTCTTTTGGCTTTACTCTGTGCTCTGCTGAGAACTAGCAAATTCCACCCCACCCATTCTCAATTATTCCTTTGTTTTTTTTGTTCTCTATTTATCCAACGATGGCACCTAGGACCTGAAAGCTTTTTAACCCCAAAACACCACCAAGAAATTGTGTCTTTTTTTTTACCGCTTTTTACCATATAATTGCTTTTACAACAATCAGTGTTGCAGATTACATCTCGATTTTTGCATTTATGTCCAAGTTAAAAATTAATAGCTTTGCATTTGTCAAACTGCATGCTCATTAATTTTCTTCTGTAGCATTGTCCATTGATCACATGAATAATGTGTCTGTAGCAACAGCACTGTGATTATCATTTTTGTCTGGTCTCTGCGCTGTGCTTTTCTTTGCAAATTCTTGCAAGATACAAAATCCACTGAAATTCTCTTCAAGTAGTCATTGTTTCTTTTCATACCTGTATCTGTTATGTTGTAGAGAGTTCTGTGTATTTCATTAATTAAATTTATCTCTAAAGTCTACACAGTTTCTGCTGCAAACTTCTATTATTCTTAGATGTTCTGTTATTTCAACTTTATGAGGACACTTTTTATTTATCAGTCTGCACTGATGAATTTGTTCTTTTGAATTCCTTCCAATAGTCAGGAGACTGGAACATCTTCCTTATGAGGAAAGGCTGCGGGAACTGGGGCTGTTTAGTCTAGATATGAGGAGACTGCAGGGGAATCTCATTAGTATTTACAAATATCTAAATGGTGGGTGTTAGGAGGTTGGGACATCTCTTTTTTCTGTTGTATTTTGTGACAAGGGGTCATGGAAAGAATCTGGAACACAAGAAGTTCCATTTAAACATAAGGAAAACCTTATTTACTGTTTAGGTGACGGAGCCTTGGCACAGGCTACCCAAGGAGGGTATGGAGTTTCCTTCTCTCAATGTTTTCAAAACCCACCTGGACGCGTTCCTATGTGACTTGATCTAGGTGGACCTGCTTTGGTAGGGAGGTTGAACTAGATAATCTTTGAAAGTCCCTTCCAACCCCTACCATTCTATGATTACAATATTTGTCAGGGTTTTTTCCAGAAATCAGTTCCCTGACAGCACACATCCTTTTAAAATGATAAAGCTGCTTTTTTCATCCAGAGATAATTTATCATTTTTCTTGACGTTTATATTCTTATCACTCATAAGCTTCACTTTTGTAAGGCTGGTTCTTCTCAAATTTCTGCTACGGAGTTTTATAATTAATTTTCCCTGCTTTGGTTGACTAGAAATTATAAAACACAGCATGTGTTTCAAAGTATCTATTATCTTTTATGAGGGAGTGGGTTGTGGAGCCATGCATCATGTTAGGGGTGAGTAGACTTGAGCACCAAGTGGCAAGTAAGCTGTAAGCCAGCAGATGAGAATGAAGGAAGGCGAAAGCACATAGAGTGAGAGGATCTAGGTGTAGATATGGAGTGTAGTACTGTCAGTCTTGAGAAATGAAGGAAACTGATGTGCAGAAGTGAGTGGAAGAGGATGAGGATAGGGAGAAATTGTCTCTGAAGAGTGATGTGTATTTCCTCTGCTATGCTCAACCTGCAATGGAATTAAACATCATCACCATGCAGTAAATAGGAACCATATTATTAACCTGAGGGTCAGTACTGAGAGAGAATACCATCACTGATCCAGAAGCCCAGGGATCTGTTCCAATAATTAGCTGTTCCAATAATTTTGTAAATCAGAGCTGGTAAGGTCCCAGGTTTGTTGTTGGTTTTTTTTTCCCCACAAGGTCCAGTGCCTAAGACTTAAGTGCATTTTTATTATTTTCAGGGTAGTTCTCTACAGTGAATCTATCAGGCTTTCAATACATATTGTCTTTCACTGCAGTTCGGTGCGTGTCTACACAAGTTGGCTTGAACAGTTAGTTCCCATGCTTGGGCTGGGGGTGAACAAATGGGATGTTGGGTAGATCTTGGTCCAGACTGTGCAAGCTGAACAGGGCTGGAAAATTGCTGGACATGAAATGGGAAACTATAAAACATAAAAAGCTATTACAAACACCATGACAAACAGCTGGACCTCACAGGTGGTTAGAACAGTATTATGTGAGAAACGAGTGAAGTCCACAGGTAATGGGACTTTGGGTACATTAGACACCTTTGGTGATGGCAGAATCTTGCAAGGCCAACAGCACCCAGATAACCTCACGAATAATACCACATAGGATAGATTTATTATAATCTTACTCCTCTGCCTTGATGTAACAGATGCTTGAAAGCCTCATGATCTGTCTTGGGACTACATGGAGTATTTGTTCATTGGTGCTTTAGTTTGAGTCACTAGAGAAGCACTAGAGGAGATGTGTTCCCAATGACTGGGCCATTACTTAGAGTGAGCAGAGATCACGGGATGAATTGGACTCCTCCACTGTGAAATAAACCGAAGTTGAACTCCAGGAAGGCTCTCTGCTTTCTATGGGCACTCACCAGTCTCTGCAACTGGGCTGCAACTAGCAGGAAGCAATCTCACTGAAGTAGCATAGGAAGGGATAGTGCTGTCATCCTAAATATGAGTAATGTGAATGTCAGGTTCACTGCACTGAATGTTTCGTTGTGAAGTTGGGCTGTGCTCCTTGCTAATGAAGATGTACAAAGGTGGTGTCCAACTTCATGTGCTCCTGCAAAAGCCTATTAATATACAGTGCACTTGGAAAGCTGTGTTACCTGCCCATAGGTGTAACCTTCCATGTCGACGAGTGTATGTTAGTTATGTCTGTTCTTGTTAGATGCCTGATATCTGACATAAGGTTAAATGTAAAGCTACATAGAGTTCTAAAATAGTCATATTCACTGGCCTTGGGAAGCAAAGTTTAGTACATAGTTCACGTTGTCTATGAGTTCCTTATTTTTCCTGAAGCGATTTAAGTTTCTCTCTGTTAACACATGCAATAAAAGAAGCATTTTTCTAACATTTTACCCTATGGTGGGAAGAGGTACCCTGTAAAAATTCAATCTTTAACCCCATGCATTCCACAACCCTTTATAAGATATCCTCAGAAAGAAATGTTGAGAATCACAAGTCCCTAGCCTGCTGTTTTTACAGCGATAGAAGTGCCTGCTGAGTAGTGACAGACCGCACGGGCTGAACTTAGGGGGAAGGTTATAAAATGATTTTTTAAAAAGAATTCCTGAGTTTATTGAGAAAATAAAAGGGAAACATTGTTGCTGTTGTTGCCAATATATAAGCATACACTTAACTTTCCATAAGATAGGTCTGCATTATAAAGTCATGTTACTGATGTCCTAGCTGTGCAAAATCCTCGTAAAAATAATAAGTCAAACATTACTTTTTACTTTTTCTATATTTGATGCAAAGATCCAATTTCTGTTTTTTACAAAGTTTTTCGTGGTTTTCCTCTGAAAGACACCTTTAGGTCTTGCTGGAGTTTTTCTTAAGAATCTTTAAAAATTTTTAAAGATTTTTTTCTTAAAAATCTTTAAAAAGCAGTGTGAAAGAAACTTTCAGCAATTTCTAGGATGTTGCTTTATAACGAATAAAACATAATTCTGTTTAAATGCTTCATGTCAAATAATTCCAGAAGCTGTAATCAAATGGTATTTCTTTCCAGAAATCTGTAAAGAAGTGTCACATCTCATGAACATAGAACATAGAATGTTATATTCACCCTTTCTTCTTATGGATATTTCAGTGAAATTTCAGTGATAAGCTAAAATGCCAAAGATTCTTCAAACCATCTGTGCTGCTTATAGTAATTTTTACTTCTCAGTTAAAAACAATTATTTCAATTTTCAACACTTTAAAATCCTGGATCACGATTGTTGAGCTACAATTTTACCATAATCTACAAAACTTTCTCTTATAATGGAGCCATATCTAGAGCTCTGGGGGTAAAGGATGTAACCATAGCATAGGCTGTGAAAACTCAGAAAGTGCTTGGAGCCAGATCTTCTACTAGAGATAAGAAGAACTGTATGCATATTGTTTGAAGCGCAGCATCATACAAGTATTTTTGGTCTCAAGCAGTGGTGTAAATTAGGCAAGGCTAAAATAAGTGAAATTATTGCAGAATTAAATAAGTAAGGATTGTAATCTGTTGTTAAAATTTTATATCTTAGGAGTATAAATGTTCATAGAGTAGTATTTTAGTATATACCAAAAAGCTGTAACTTCTTCTTAGTCATTTTTAGCAAATTACCTTTTCTTTTATCCCACGATTAGGTTCTCCGTTTATACAGTGCAGATATACATGCATATTTCCTTCAAAATTACATTGCTTAAAATATTTTTGAGGTCTTGCTTTTCCATTCTTCATTTCTTCAGCATTACTTTATGATATCTCATGTAGTAATGACAGAAATTTTTCATTATGTTGCCACAGCCAATGTCATTAATAAGGCTACTGTTTTCTATCTTTGCACTTTATGCAGAGGTAACTACTACGCATGCATAATACAGTTTGCATTCACTTCCTCAAAGCCTTGTACAAGAAAGTGGATTCACATTTCAGAACATTAGCGTAAAGTAAGATTAGTAGACTTTTGTGTATATGTAAAGCTGCGACCCAAAGATTTTCAAGATAAATGCTTGTGAGGTGAATCACCATCTGAACCAACGTATGTTAGATTACATAGGTACCATCTATCAGCGCTGGGAATGAAACTAAGACCTTGTACCTCAAATAGAAGTACCAGGGCTCACTTTCCTTCTACTAAAATGTACAGCCTGCAGGTATTTATTTAATAACTTAAAGACTTTAATAAACAATACTATTTGTTAATATGCTCCAACATGATTAAATGGATCTTTATTTTTTTTTTTTTCTGAACAGCTAAGATTCAGACAGATTAATGCAGCTTTTCCATCATGGATTTAATGTTTCAGTACTCACTTCTGGAGTATTTAGCATTTTTTTCACTGTGCTGATTAAAATCTGTTGTAGATTATAATTACATTGGTTTTATCATTTAAGCACTCAAAATTGATTTTTAAATCTTTAAGTGGTTTGTACTAGACTTTCATTTCTCAAAGGGTTTCAAAGCCTGCTTATATTATATCCTTTTGTTATGTTCTCTGTAAATGCTAAATCAGTTCAAAATCAGTGGATTCCAAATTCTAAAAATAAAAAAAAACACCCTTTTTTCATAGGAAGAAGAACTAAGAAAAAGTGGAGAAGCCAAATATGCGCACTTGAGTGACGAGCTTCATGTATTAATTGAAGTGTTTGCTCCACCTGGGGAAGCTTATTCTCGTATGAGTCATGCCTTGGAAGAGATAAAAAAATTCCTCGTTCCTGTAAGTGGCTTACATCATTCTTCTGGTTTGTTCTGGGTTTTGGGGTTTTTTTTATGGTTTTGCTGCATAGAGTTTGGTGTCTTCTTGAAGCACCTTTAGCGGAAAAAAAAAAAAATCTATTGAACATTCATCTTTTAATCTTCCATCTCAGGAGGTGCCAAATAGGCCATTAATTGTCACAGCTGATCTCCTGATATACTTTCTAGATGTTTTATTATTTCTATTTATCATTGGTTTTTTGCTTTCCTTTCTTGGTTTTTGGAGGGAAGGGTGGATTACTTTTTTTTTTCTGGTTACAGACATTAGTCATTAGTGTGCGAGTACACTTTCAAGGGTTTTGGATATTTAAGTCTGTGAAAACTTCTTTTATATATGTAATGATTTATCTAAATATCTTGCTAATGAAGTTAATGAACTTCTTGTGGAACAAACAGAACGAGCAAAGCATTCCTCAGGCGTTTCTGTTCAGACAGCTTGTCATGACTCAGACTGCAATTTAACGGTCCTCCTTCCATCCTCGGAGAGTGCAGAAACATATTCTAAACTTGGGGACCTTTTCAGTTCAACTTATACTGAAAATATATCGCTTTCTGAAATACTTAACATTTTGGCTATTGATTTTTCTATCAAACTCTCTGAAATTTATTTTCCCACATTTATACTTTACTCTATTATATTTTCATACTCAAAATTTGTCCGTGAATTTAAGTATATGCATACTAAATACTAAGTAAACGTTGCTTTGTGTAGTACTGGAATTATGTGAGCTATCATCATAGGTGTATCCTGAGACTATTTAGCAGTTCAGAACTTGTATTCCTTAAAAAAAAAAAAATGTAATGGGAGCATGATTCTATTTGTGATTAAAAAATGAACTTCAGTAACTGTTCGTATCTCTCCATAATAACAGAAGGATTTAATGAATGCCTCTTTAGTATGAGCTATATGAAGCCAAGAGATGTGTAGAGGTATTTGTATTGCAGAACTTAAGCATAGTAGTTGTTGGGAGTTTCCTGGCAGGTGAAAATGAGAGTACAAGTGTAATTAAGTACAGAATTTTAAATCTTCACACTTTTTGGAGCAATAAAATATATTTTTAAGAATACAAAATATGTAACTGAAAATTGTTTAAAGCGCAGATGGATATTTGTTTTAAATAATAAAGTTTATTGGCACCAAGTGAGTGACCATAAATGAGCTACATTTTAAACAAGTTGACTTTGTCTTTCTGATTCTCCTGTTACATCCTCTTATTATGCTTCCAGTTTGGGAAGACTGGTAATAAAATACTATTTCAGATTCTGGGAAATAACTGTGACACAAGAAAGTGTTTTTATTGTTGTTATTATTATTTCTGACTGTGTTGAACGTACAATATGAGAGACAAATTAGGTCACAGTCGTAGTGCTGGCAACATAATGTAGAATGACACTTTGGACGCAAGTTAATGGTGAAAATCTGCTAAGCTATAACATTAAAAGAAAAATTAAAGTTAAGTAACATGTTCCTGAAAAGTCTGGAGTGTTACAGATAAAAATGGTAACAGGGCCAATAACAAAGATTGCCAGTCTCTGTCCTTTGAATAACCCTATTTCCAGTTGTTTGTGACTTTGCCAAACTTTAATTTCTTTCTAACACTTCCATGTTTAAAGTTATCTTTATATGTCCTCTTCATTCTGGAAGAGAACTCCCACATTATAGCGTGATGCCATTCCTATACCCCATTACGTATTCTGTCCTGACTGAAAAAATCTACTCTGGTTGAATAAGGGAGAGAGAGCAGTCTGCAGTGAGAGTGGTATTAAAATTTGTGGTATATTGCTGTTGTAAATATTCAACATCTGCACAAGCATATATTTTGTGTGACATTTTATTTATTGATAAGGATGATATGCATTTTCTAGCACAAGTATTAATACTGGAGGAAGTATAAAAACAGGTTGTTTTTTACAAGACTTTGAACTTTATTGGCAGTGGCAATAATCATCCAAGACAAGTAACAATTGTACTTTATGACTTGTTTGTTGGTTTTATCCCCTCTGCTTCATTTCAGATTTACAACAATTTACAAAGCAATTATTAACTGGCTGGTTACAACATGTGTCAAGGGGTTTACACTAAAAATGCTTGCATTAGACAATTCCCTTTTTGTTCTCTGTTTACAATATCTCTTGAATTTGTGTTATGATGGTTTGTTTTTTATAAGACCTAATTTATTGCAGCAGTGAGTACTAGAATTGCATGACAAGGATGAAAGCAGTAGAAACTTAACAGTTTCATTTTTACCAAATCAAGTACATAATAACCTACTCAAGTGAGTTTTTGTACTGCTTATGAATTTTGTGAAGTTTAAGTGAAGTATTGCCCTCAGAAATTACACTGATTGCATCAGTAAGATGAAAGAATGTTTTTGTATTTTATCTGTAAGTTTTGCTGAGGCATAATTTTTTTTTAAATGCCTGTACAATGTAATAATAGAAAAAGGGAAAACTGTAGAATAGGACTTGGGAGGGGAAAAAAAAACGTATTAACTGAAGCAAAGGTGTCATTAACAAATACTTTTGATTTAAATTTGATTACTTAATTTTCACCTTTGACTTTGGCCAAGAATAGTACCAAATTTTTTGCTGCTAAATTTTCACGTCCACATGAGGGTAGAAGCTAAGTACCGCTCTTTACACTGACTGCTCCACATGTTAACATGTTTCAAAGCTGCAGACAGCTCGGCCTCAGGTGGTGCACTGGGATCTCTCCCAACAGGCGTTGGAATGAATTATTGTACCCTAAATATCTGCAGCCTTTGTTAGTTCACTGACTGACACGTTTTGAAACCCAAGCTGCTTCATTTGCAGTCTACTGCTTCCGTTTTGCAAATGGCTTGAGGTTTGTGTGGGAGCTGCCCTGTGGGGGTGTTGCTAACTGGTGGATAAGATTTATTTCGCAGCTGGCTTCGTTAGATCTTTTGTGGGTTTTATGCTAAAATTCGACTTTATGGAAGGATATAATATCCAATTGCTAGTAGATATTGTGCTCCATATTTTGAAGTTTAACTATGAAAATTTCAATAGAATTGAAATATGACAGATCAAAGGACCCATAATTAAGTAACTAAGATCAATAACTTGGAAATTTGAAACACAGCTCTCCACTCCATTACATTTTTTTCAACTTTCTAAAAATAAACCCCAAAATATACTCTCATAAGTCAAGGTTCTAGCATAAATATCAAATTTGGAACCAATGTTAACATAATGTAAGTGATCCTGTATTAGCTATGTGGAAAGTACGAACAGTTGGGGTGCTTAGGGGGAGGACATCTGTTTTGGAGATTCATGTCTGTGGCTAACATAGGTTCAATAAAATCCATAGGTATCTGACTGTCAAGTACTTCTCACACCAAACTGTCAGGAAACTAGGTCTGGGTGAGGAACCTAAGGCTGATGTTATGTCTCTATGCCTCAGAATGGGATGTAGGGTCAGTGAACTAGATGGGAATAGGTTTAAAATGGCAATATGAGGAGGAAAGAGGTTCAAAGCTTTTTAACCTTTGCTGATTTTAATAGCTATTAAATGCTCTGAAGCTTTCTTCACAATTAATGAGCAATGAAATGCTACATTCTTCTAATCAGATACATTATTCTGATTTACAACCAAGTTGACAAATGTGTTTTCTGAACAAGCTGTGATTTCCATAGAGAAAGGGGCCGTACCATCTCTAGGAGTTCTGTGTTTCCTAACACGTGCAAAACCTTCTTTCTGATATCCGTTTTTATCCTTTTAAGCAGAGTATTTTTATTTGACATGGTTAACGTACCCAAGGATGAGGAGGGACGCAGATACTGATCATCCATTTTATGTTTGAGTGCTCTGTAATAGGGAGCTATTATGCAGAGGGCAGGTTGCAGCTGCGGTGACACGACCACTTTACAGAGATTGTTTACAAGTGTGTGGTCAGATGATCAGAAATTGAACCAATTACCACTTTAAGAGATGCTGTTCAACTTATTTACATACATTTCCCTAGCCTCTGGTGTCTGCATCAATTTGAACCATATTGACTACACTCAAGTGCTGTGAAGTAACACACAGTTGTTTAATGATGAATGATCACTCGTGATCATCTGCCTGTATACCTAGGTATTTTCTGAGGGTATTGATCAGATAAGATTCCTTTATGAGGAATTAGTGTGATGGGCAGCAGATGAGTGCAGGATTTTATGTTGCTGCTGTTGTGAATTCCACTTACAATGTCTTCCAGATTTTCCAGTAGATGCACAAGTCTTATTGAGTAGTTAACTTCAAGCCTTTTGTCTCAAATTGCCATATACAGAATCACAGAATCCTAAGAGTTGGAAGGACTTTGAAAGATCATCTAGTCCAACCCAGCTGCAGGACCACCTAGAGTAGGTCACAAAGGACTTTGTCCAGGTTGTTTTTTTAATATCTCCAGAGAAGGAGACTCAACAACCCATCTGGGCAGCCTGTGCCAGTGCTCCCTCACACAGAAGGAATTTTTCCTTATATTTCTTTGGAACCTCTTATGTTCCAACTTGTACCTGTTGCCCCTTGTCCTATTGTTGAATATCACTGAGAACAACTTGGCTCTGTCCTACTGACATCTGCCCTTTATGTATTTGTAAACATTAATGAGGTCACTCCTCAGTCTCCTCCAAGCTAAAGAGCCCCAGCTCCCTCAGCCTTTCACCATAAGGGAGATGCTCCACTCCCTTCATCATCTTGGTGGCCCTGCACTGAACTCTCACAAGCAGCTCCTTGTCTTTCTTGATCTGAGGGGCCCAGAACAGGACACAGTATTCCAGATGCAGTCTCATGAGGGCAGAGTAGAGAGGAAGGAGAACCTCTCTCGACCTACTGCCCACAGCCCTTCTCATACACCCCAGGATGCCATTGATCTTCTTGGCCATGAGAGCACATTGGTGGCTGAGATTTGATGGGAATTGAAAAAGAACTTTAATACTAGTTTGTTTCGGTGATCTTAGAGTTTAATCCCTTGAAGGTCTTCCTCTAGCTACTAATTGGAAAGAAATTGATTTACTTAGAACATTCATTTGCTAGATGTATAGTAACATCTATATACAGCAGACCAAAGTTACTGATGATTGTTATGCCATGCTATACTGGCTATATTGTATTATATACAGCATACAGTAACAATTTTTTTGTCAAAACACAGTTTTGACTAGTTTATAATAAGCATATGTAGGCAGATTATCTTTATCTTGCACATGTATTATTAGCCATCTGAATTCCTTCTGTGCTACAGTATAATATGAAATATCTATTTACATACCATTTCACTCTCCATGGTTTTGTAATCTTATTTTTGTTCCTAATAAGCTGTATTGTTGGATGGGGCTTCAGTCTCTTTCTCCTCTTTCAAAGAACCTCAACAAGCAAAACATTTCCCTATGTTAATGAGCAGCACCTTAGCTCCATCTCTGAAAGAGACATCTTTTATACCTGTCAAAGTAAATAATCTATACTTACATATTCTGCGAAGATACTTGCAATATTAAATAATTAGTACAGTAATTATTTTGAAATTGTGGTAAGGAAATTATTTGAGCAGCTGTTGCAGTTGTACTGACATCTGTGTAATATATCTGGCAATTTCACACAGAATTTTTGACAAACAAGGGAAAAAAATTCAAAGGTTCTGTCAAAGCCTAAAATGTCATGTTGCTTTACCTCGTCACAACTTTTTTTCCCCAATATGACTTACCAAATCAAATTATTATAAATATATTCAAATACAAATATACTCAAGAGAGTTATCATGACTTGTGGACAGTGATTCTTGACATTTACAGACTCTGGAGGTTTTCCTAACCATGATACTGACCAACCGAGCAGCAGCACTTCTATAATTTAAATCACCCTTATTAGATTTGTTGAAAATAATGCTAAAGCTGTCCCTCAAAATGAAGGTTTGGGAGTTATGTACACTAATGTGGCGTTTTTAATTGAAAATTAAACTGCAGATTTCTCAGCTGACTGAATTATTCTGTACTTACTGATGTACGATATAGACAACTGGGTTTTTTTCTGATACAAAGTTATAAAATAGGCACATAATTCCTTTTATATTTCCAAGAAGAGTGGGTCACGTGTTGGCATGCCAAACTAAGAAGTATCTTATACCTTGGCCTAGCTCCCTGGTTGGTTCAAGGTGGTATAGCTACTTCACAGCCTCATGGATGCCTTAAGGGCTGATATTTCTACTCCAAATGGGTTAAGTGACATGGCCAGGGTTTAAAGGATTATTTACAACTTGCTTAGTGATTCTGTCTTCATCAGCATTTTTATAGGCTTGTCTTATTGCTTTTCTTGCTAGGGTGTAGGTTTTTTTCATCAGTGGCAGATCAGAATCAATCATTCAGGCAACAAAATTCTTGCAGAGAAATTTGAACCCTTATGTATCAAGAAGTTAGTCATAATATTGCACATTAAACTGTACAAACCTCTTCACCTCACAGGGACCACCAGACTATCTTGCTTATCTAACATCGTATTTAGGAGCTGTGTATATGAGTACAAATTTGGCCAATCATCTCATCAATAAAGGCGAGATATTTGAGACAGTGAAGAGCTTGCAAATTCATGGTCTGAAAACAAAATTCCATATGGTTCTCTATAAATGTAGGCATGGTAAATATATCTAAAATAATTCTTTTTCATGCAAAGAATTATTTTGTAATGATAAGGAAAAAACAATGCAAGATGTTACATTTCCATCATATAAAGTGATTTCTTTTTCTTTCTTTCCAGTCATCAATATGAGAAATGAGAAGTAAAATATTGGGGTTATAAACATAAGGCTGAAAGCAAGGAGAAGAGTTATTTATTTTGGCTCTTTCAAGTAATTGGTTTATTTCTGTGTTGTTTGTTTTTTTGGAATGAAGATTTTGGTGACATTTTCAAACTTTATATCTTCGGATTTTTAAATGTTGCAAAGGTCAGTGTAGCAAATTCTGTGAATGCTGAGTTATGCTCGCTTAGGAAAGCATAAAAGAAACAGTGCAAATACAGAGTCATCTTTCCTGGGGTGTATTAGAAGGACTGTGGACAATAGGTCAAGAGAGATATGACAGCACTTTATCATCACGAGAGATTTTTAAAAGAAAATGTAAGCTCAAATATCAAGTTGAAAATAAAGTTGGTTGACTGTCAGCTTTCTCCAGAAAAACAATAAGTTTAGTTGAATGTGGTTATGGATTTAACACAGTGAGTAAGGTATGATGAGTTATAAACAAACACTGTGTAAAAATCTGGAAAATAATCAGAAGACAGATTAACAGCAGTTAAAATTATAAAATAAAAATTCCATATTTAATTGATAATTTGGGAAGAAAATGTTGCCGTCAGTGCAATGGTAAGATGAATGAGTTCAAGGAACATTAGAAATAAATGGAATCCTAAAAAAAAAGATTCAGACTTCAATCTCTGAAGGTAGTAGCCTTTTTTCAAGAATATTAATGGTGCAGAAAAAGCAGAACGTTTTCATAAATGCCAGCTGTGTAGCTGGAAAAAATATAAGATAATGTAGTGGTATGTCACTGAAATGATGCAGTACTTTGCAGTCACACCGTTAATGTTACTTTTGAAAAAAAAGCTGATTAGAAAAACGTTAGGAAACTGAAGAAGAGGTCATAGTGTGCTGCTCTGACAGCAGTTCTGTGAACAGCAGAGCTGACAAAGGCAGATTTCTAATAACTTTGTGCGTCATGTCAGCTAAGGAGTGTGTTCGCAGTCTGAAACTTTGTATTTCAGACATTCACAACTTCCTTTGTGGAGACCTTTGCTTTTCAGTAAGGGCAGTAATAGTATCTTCCTTACTCTTTTGGATGAGCATGTTCATGAAACTGGAAGGACTGTGAGACATCGGTCAGATAGAGCTGCAGCTGGCCAGTCAATCAAAAGTTAGTTGAGTTGGAATGACAAGCAGAGAAATAGAAACACGGATAGTGAAAAAGAAAATTGCAATTGCAGTGTGATTGTCATGATTATGCTGTGACCAGCCTCACACCAATCCTTCACTTAGTAGTTAGGAGAAATTGCAACTTATAAAATATTGAGAAAACAATCAAACCACTGCTTTAATGTTGTTATGGCTTGGAAAAAAAAGTCAACAAATCTGATTTCATAATAAATGAAAAAGTTTGTTGATAATGTTGTATTAGTGATATTTGATTCCTGTAAAAATCTACCATTTTTATGATATGACAGGGCTCAAAATTTCATAATAAGAAAGTTTCCCTAAATAGGTGTGTCTATAGCAATTTTCTAAAGGAGTTGATATGTGAAAGTTCTTTGTCAAGCCTGGTTTGCATATCAATTTTTTAAGATTAAAATTTCTATCTTGGTATTCAATTTTTTAATTTCAGCATATTCTTTGTAGCACAGTAAGTTCTTTTGGGTGAGACCTATAGAGGCACAAGTGGTGCAGTACTTAGACCCTGTTGCAAAATCTGAAGCCATTAGGCAGGTGAAAAGATTTCATGTGTGAGTGATGCCTCAAAGTGTAGCCCCAGCCACCAGCCCACTTATGATTCCTCAAGGCTCAGTGGTGGGGCCTGTTCTATTTAACATCTTTATCAATGACCTGGATGAGGGGATTGAGTGCACCTTCAGTATGTTTGCTGATGCTTCAAAGTTGAATGGCTGCCTAGATCTGATTGAGGACAGGAAGGCTCTTCAGAGGGACCTGGATAGGCTGGATCAGTGGGCTGAGGCCAATTGTATGAGGTTTAACAACACCAAGTGCTGGGTCCTGTTGTTAGACCACAACCACCCCATGCAGTGCTACAGGCTTGGGGATGTGTGGCTGGAAAGCTGTCTTGCAGAAAAGGATCTGGGGATGTTAATCAACAACCACCTGAGCATCTCATACAAGCATCCTGGCATGTATCAGAAATAGTGTGGCCAGCAGGACCAGGGAAGTGGTTGTCCTTCTGTAGGCGGTGCTGGTGAGGCCTCATCTCATATACTGTGGTCAATTTGAGGCCCTTCACTACAAGAAGGGCATTGAGGTGTTGGAGCATGTCCAGACACGGACAATGAAGCTGGTGAAGCGTCTATGAGGAGCTGCTGAGGGAGGTGGGGATGTTCAGCCTGGAGGAGGCTGAGAAGCAACATGATCACTCTCTACAATTACCTGAAAGGAGGTTGTAGTGAGGTGAGAGTTAATCTCTTCTGCCATGTAACAAGCGACAGGACAAGAGGAAATGGCCTCAAGTTGTGCCAGGAGAACATTTTCATTGAGTTGTTAGATACTGGAGCAGACTGCCCAGGGAGGGGGTGGAGTCCTCATCCCTGAAGATATTTAAAAGACACATAGATGAGGTGCTGAGGGACATGGCGGACTTGACAGTGTGAGGTTAGTTAGACTTGATGATCTTAAAGGTCTTTTCCAACTGAAACAATTCTATGATTCTATGACAAGATGCAAAAAATGTTGAGATTTAGGACACATCTTACATCTTTCCTCCTCGCTATGTTTAGACACTTTGGAAACATCAAAATGGGAGTCATACCTCCAGATAAAGTAAGTGTGAAACTAGAAAAGGATTTTAATGAGAGGAATCATTCTCTGGAGCTGCCCATAATGCATTGACTACAAAGGAAAACCATTGGTTACTTAGAGTAAAACAAAATAAGACTCTCTAGGTGCATAAAAAGAAAGTCTATGTGAAGTGTAATCCTTCTGAAGAGTTTCATGACAACACTAGAGTCTAGTGATTGATTTTGTTCAGAATCAACTGGAGACATTATGGAGAAGGAGGAGTGAGGTAGCCTGGGGTCCAAAGCTGTAAATGAGGGTCATTGGGAACGATGGGACAGAATCATACTAGTGAATAGAAAGGAGCTTGTACAGAGAGGAAGGTTGACAATGCATGCAAAAGTCAACAAATGCATGCTCAGGGATAAATATTTCATGTTTCCTATTTAAATGAGGACAATTAATATCTACATACTTGCCATTTTCTCTCAGCTATTTGAAAACTCTTTGATGCATGCATTTTTTTAATTTTTTTTTTTACATTTTTTACTAACTAAGCACAGGAAAAAAAAAATATGGAACTATTTCCTTGAGACATGTCATGGTTTAACCCCAGCCAGGAATTGAACACTACACAGCTACTCTCCTTTCGCTGGAATGGGGAAGGGAATCAGAAGGGTGAAAGTGAAAAAACTCATGGGTTGAGATAAAGACAGTTTAATACATAAAGCAAAAGCCACAGAAGCAAAGCAAAACAAGGAATTCTTTCACTGTTTCGCATCAGCAGGCAGATGTTCAGCCATCTCCAGGACAGCAGGACTCCATCACTTTTAACGATTACTTGGGGAGACAAATGCCATCACTCCGAACATCCACATTTTCTTCTCCTTGCTGCAGCTTTATATGCATAAGGGCTAAGAAAAGCCCCTAAATACATGGTGCTAAGTTACACAATGAAAAACTATAACCTCTGCCCAATCATTATCCTTAAACTGTCCGGTTAAAAATCGGTGAAAGGAACCAATGCTAAATTAAACAATGATTTTGTTCTGATTCTGATTGAAATTTATTTTCTGCCTATAAACACATCAGAAACACAGATTCTGCCTTGAGTATTGTCTGGTCTACACTTTCCTGTGTATCTTGCTTTGAAAAGCACTTAAGGGATTTATATCAGTCTGTAAAAATGAACTGCATTCAGGGTAGGAGCTTGCATAGCAAACTGAAAGCAGGTGCAGTTAAAGAGAGAGATGATGTAAAGTTCTGAAAAATATTTGCGCAATGGGAATCCTGACAGTTTGCTTCCCTACCACATTTTCAGTGTGGTACAGTGGGTGGTTTATGTCATAAAATGGAATGAGTCCCTGATACGCTATTGCATACCTGCACGAGAATGTGGTTTTACCATTTCCATCTGTCTCCCAGTGTGAATATGTTGGAGTACATGTTTTAAGAGATCTCTTTTAATTTATTTAATCGGTCTTCACTCAAAGCTGAACTTTTTGCATGGTCAGAATTTGTGTTTTCTGCTGGAATGCAAAAGCCTATTTTATTTTGTAGTGCAATTGTGTATTTCTCCTGTGTAACATTTCAAACTAAACAGCTACGTTGTATCTTTATTATTAAAATGGCAAACAAAATCTGAATGTATTTCATTTTCTACCAAACCCCAACCTGTTTTTATGTAAATTACAGTATCCAGGGGCCATAGTCAAAGACTCTTTATACAGTATATCAATTAAATCTTGACTTGTACTTCAGCCCTTTAATCAGTTCTGAGCTAGAAGTTATTTTATGTAGCTTAAGGCCAGAGGGAACAGAGAACCTACATTGAGTTTGTGTATATTATTATCTATTCTTATAGTGTATATATTGTGTTCATCTAATGACATATATTCTTACACTTACTAGAAAGTACATGACTATAGTACAGTGTAGTCTATTGCTATGTAATGTTAGGCTGCTAGATTTCAACTAGCCACCTGTATGCTGAGATCATCAGATGTAGTTGTGCAGCCTGCTCTCAGGTCATCTGGCTACTTTGTGTGACAAGTGCTCTGCCACTGCCTGGCACCCGCAGCAGGGGAGGAAAACTACCTGAATGAACAGCTGAGGACTTCTATTTATGGAGAAATGAATCTTTCCAACAAATCTGAGCAGAGACCAAGAATCAGGGAGGAAGAATCCCTTTTTCATAATAAACCTCATGGTTTTCCTATTGTGTACAGAACTAGAGCATTACGTGAGGCACCTTTTAAAATGTTGAATGTGCATAGTATTCCTGATACAAAATTACAGAACATATCTCAAGATCAGCGTGTGCCTAGGCATCAACTAATTTTCAAGTTGAGCTGGCTGTTGGTATGGTTTCACTGCTGACTTGCTCTGCATAGAACTCAGAATATTCTTTAAACAATAGAACCTACTCTGTTTTAGCAACATTATAGCTTCATTTCAGTGGCATTTTATGATATCCAGCAGATGTCCCCAAGATGAAGTCAGTCCCATTATACATTTTTTTCTCTTCCTATGTAGTAAGATCAGAACATCTTTTTTTTCTTACACAGATCAAGCGATCTGTAACATGTGCACACCTATACTCCATCCTTCACCTGAAGAAAGCTCTAACATCTATTATCCAAGGGCCCAAATTTTCTCTTCTGAACATAATCCTTGCGGTAAAGTACCATCTTCCTGTCTTCTCTTCCCCGACTTGATAGTGCTTAAAAAAGAGATCTTTTCTGCACTTTGTTTTGGGTACCATTATGTGCCGTGTGTGAGTTGTTAGATCCCACCAGGAGAGCTTCTCTTTGAGATCCTATAAGCTGGTATTTATCTCATCTCTTCCATCTGGAGATTGAACCACATGTAATGCATAAAAGAATGGAGACAATAAAAATAGCAGGATGGAAATGTGAAAGGACAACCAAGAGGAATAAAGAAAATTAATTTAATTTGATTGTGCAAATGATGAACAGCAGTAGAAAGATGCTATTGTTTAAATTTTCAGGAAAAGTAGCTTTTAAATGAACTGTAACAAATATTTGTAATGATTTTAGTTATAAAAAATTAATTCCAAAGTCTATGAGAAAGCATTACTTTTTTTATATTGTCTATTTTTTGTATTTTTCATTTTAAATGTAATGGAAGCGTTTCATAGAAGGCTGCATGCAACAACTGGTAAACTCCACATAAAAATTTCACATTGCAATTAATGTTTTAAGCCCTGCATGTTCTTTATTTCAAAGAGAAATTATGATCAATTATTACAGCATGCTCACACTTTTGATTAAATATTAATAGCTTTCATTTCATTAAGATTGACAGACCAGCTAAGGTCCAATTTCCCATTTGAATTTTTGTTCATTGCTATTAAAAGAACTATTTAAAATGTCATAATACCTACAAAGATGTTGTGAGAAGGCCAAAAGGACAGCATCCCCTTTTCGTGTATATTGGTTGAGAAATAACTGGCCTCAACCTACGGTTCTATGATTAACTGTAAAATTTCCAAATTAAAACCAAAAAACAAAAACAACCAAAAAAACAGCCAAAAATCCCAAACCCTCAAAAACACACACAGTAGTTCCCATATTTGGGAATGGAGCATCTCCCTTATGATGATAGGCTGAGGGAGCTGAAGCTCTTTAGCTTGGAGGAGACTGAGGGGACAAATATGTAAAGGGTGAGTATCAGGAAATGACAAATATATAAAGGGTGGGTGTCAGGAGGATGGAGCCAGTCTCTTCTCAGTGATATCCAGCGATAGGACAAGGGGCAATGAGTATAAGCTTGGAACACAAGAGGTTCCAAAGAAACACAAGGAAGAATTTCTTCACTGTGAGGGTGAGGGAGCACTAGCACAGGCTGCCCAGACAGGTTGTGGAGTCTCCTTCTCTGGAGATACTCACAACCCACCTGGACGAGTTCCTGTGTGACCTACTCTAGGTGGTCCTGCTCTGGCAGGGGAGTTGGACTAGATGATTTTTCGAGGTCCTTTCTAACGCTTAAGATCCTGTGATTCTGCGATGTTTTCTTGAGCAAGGTCACGGTATTGGGGAAGAATTAGAACAGCAGGGATGGTCAAATGTGAGAAGTAAGCACAGCTGGCAAGAAAGATCAAACACACAATAGAAGATGCCTGATGACTCAGGAAAAAAAGCAATAAATCACTTTTTAATAAAATATTTCTTTCCATAAACATGCATATTTATGGAGTGAGATCAGTTTTTCTGAAAATTCTGTAGAGAAGTCACGGAGTGCTTCATCAGAGCTAAGAAGGAATTTTAGTCCTTCACAAAGCTCTCAGGGACAGAAGTTAGTCATGTAAACAAATACTTTATAGCTGGTGAAAGTTAGGCAATTTGGATTTTATTCACTACAGTGCTACTACCTGTTTCATTTTTTTTTTCATCAGCAATCATCTCATAATGTGTAAACACCCAAAATTTAACATTTGTTCCTCTTGCAACAATGATTTTTAAGTGGATAATTGTATGTATTTAATCTTTCCAACATTTCAAATGGTATGCCTAGAAGATTTGTGTAAGACTGCTGATGGTTTTCCAAGAGAAGAAAACCATAAAAATTCTGCTGAAAATGTTTCTTTCTTGAAGAAGGCTGTTAGCCTTGCAGGCACAAATTTAGATACGGAGCTCCGCACACTCCCACTCCCAGTACATTGGCTTCTACCAAACACAAACACAAAGTCACTTGAGCTGGTATGGGCTCTTCCCACTAATTTATGCTCTAGAACAAAAATGTGGCGAGCCTGCAGACTTGGCCTTTAAAAATGCATTAATTCTTCTGAGGTAACTCATCATTGACTACCTGCTCCGGAACACTTCTATTGATAATACAAGTGTAGCTACATGAGATATAAGTACATATTATTACCCATCACTGTGTCTCAAGAAGGTAATGACAGAAAAATAATATGAAAAAATAATCACCAAGATCACGGCCAAATTTTGCCTCAGGAAACAATAATGATGGGTCTGATATATGAACAGTTGTAAGAGTATGATAGGAAATTATATGTAAGAATTTGTTCAGATTTGGACGATGAGAGACTGGATCATTTCTTCTGGAGTGATGGAAGGTTTGCCAGTGAGAAGGCAAAATGTGGGGCACACAGATCAATCAGGTTTTAGTTCCCAGTTGTAGCCACCATCCTGTAGGGAAGGTTGAAATTTAAGCTGTTCCACTTCTGTCCTGATCAAACACTACAACTCTGAATGCAAGAATTGAGAGGTAAAATGACAACGATGCTGATGCTGTAACCCAATAAAAAGGCACATTGCTACAGAAAGAATTCCTTGCAGAGTCCCTGTTCCCAGGGCCATCTGTGCACTATTTCTAGTGACACTTGAGTAGAAGCTATATTTGCAATCTGCATAATGAGGAGCAGAGCCTGTGGCTTTCTGCTCACAGTAATGTGCTTTCATAGTTTGGAGATCTATGACTTTGACGATCCAAAACAAAATATCCTAATATGCAATTGATGGTTGTTATAGTTTCAGCCTAACCATCAATGAAACATCATGACAGTGTCTTGTTTGGTGGCCCCCATCCATCCCCACCCTCCTTAGGATGGCAGATGCCCCAGCAAGACAGGAGTTAAAAAAAAGATAAGCAAGGTTGTTGTGAATTGAGACAAGGGCAGAGAGGACTCGCTGTCAATTATGGTTCCGGGCAAAACAAACTCCAGTACTCGACCTAGAGGGGAAAATAGGACAGTTTATTCTACTACCTACAAGAAACAGAATAGAACAAAAAGCAAAAGGCGAGTAAGATGATGAGAAAATTACAACCAGCACTTTATGATCTCCCTCCCCCATCCCTCCTTTCTTCGCGGGCTCAACTCACTGCTCCTGATATCTCTACCTCCTCCCTGCTCAACAGCTCAAGGGGACAGGGAATGGGGGATGTGATCAGTCTCTCACAGATGGGCTCTCTTCCTAACCTCTTCTTCTCAGAGGTAGGTGACTCCTTGCATTCTTCCCCTGTTCCAGTACAGGGTCCCTCCCACAGAACACAGTCCTTAACGAACTTCTCTGCTGTGGGTTGTTCCCAACTGCTATAGCTACTGCTCACAAACTCCTCCAGCATAGGACTCCTCTGCAGGCAGCAGAGGGCACCTCTGGGCTCCTTCTGCTGCAACACTGCCCTCCCATGAATTCACGGTCTCCTCTGGGCACAGTCACTACCTCTGGCATGGAGTCCTGTACAGACTGAACAAATCTGTGCTTCACCAGTCCTCTCTACAGGATGCAGGGGAATCTCTGCTCCAGCACACCTCCTTTCTACCCTCACTAGCCTTGGGATCTGCATGTTCTCTTCTCTCTCCTCCAACTCCTTGCACCACCACCAGCTACAAAAGAAGGAAGAGCAGAACAAGAAGGAACAGGAAGACTGCTCCTCTTCCGGCGTCTTTTTCTTAAAAAGTGGTTGTGGAGGTTTCTAATTGGCTCAACTGCAGAAGTGGGTCTGGCAGAGCTAGGGAGAGTTTTCAGCAACTTCTTACAGGCACCGTCTTTACAGCCCCTTCCCCCTTTCCAGAAAATCCTCCACACAAACCCATGACAATGGTTTAATAATAACATCTGTCTTATGTCAGATTTATTTGTTTTATTCAAGCAACAGAAGAGTAGGAAAAAATCTCTAAACTGTAATGATAATGAAATCTGCTTGCCTCTGGGATGTCACAGGATTACAGGGTAATTCGGAGGCTTTGTCACCTGGGAGGATAAGGGAGGGTAGCAATCACAGTATCACAGCATCACTACAGTTGGAAAACACTTTTAAGATCCAACCACTAACCTAATACTGCCAGGCCCATCACTAAACTAAACCATGACTCTCATCACCTCATCTATGCAATCAGGTGGTCAGTTGTCCAGGGTATTTATTTGCAAAAGGTTGTTCAATACCTGGGCACAGATTAGGGCATTATTTGTTCGTGGCTTGGTCTAAGTCAGACTCAAGGAGCAAAGTAACCTTTTGGCAAAGGTTACTGGAAATTATGTTTTCACAAAGTCATGTGTTTGCAATTCTGAACATTAAGGACCATATCATGGAAGGAAACTAGGAAAGCAATGGAAGCAGCTCAGAAATTTTAGGCACTCCCGTTGGAAGGTGCATATTGGCAAGAGAAGCTTGCTGGCCTCTACTTGTGTCTTATCAGGATGTCTGCAAATAAGCAACTCTTACCATTGCAGAATTGCTTGAGAGACTCTTCTAGGCAATTGCAGGCTGGAGAGATCATGGATATAAAAGTTTCAAACAAAGGTGGAAAAGACATGTTTTCAGTGTCAAAGAAGAGCGTTGGAATGAGCTTCACTTGCAAAGTGTGGATGAAAGGCAAGGCAGGATGCACTCCTACTTGCTGGAGGAAAGGAAAGGAGAAAGTAGCAGGATATATTTGCTAGAGATTCCTAGTTCAAAGTGGGTCTGCAACAATTTAGTTGGCATGATTTGAGAACGCTTACACAGATAATCAAGGAAATTACTATGAATACTTAGGAGCAGAAGCAGCTCTTACTAATGTCGCCGTTTACTTGTTTTTGGAGAAGAAGAGATGAACCTCTCTTGTGAGTTAGGCTTTCTTTATCAGTCTCCTGGGACTGCTTCATCTGGGACTCCTTTTCCTGGAAATGAGAGTTTGTCTACAAGGTCTTTTCAGAAGTTCCCTGGTCAACTCGTATTTGTTCTTATCTGGGTCTTCCATAGGAGTCTTTTGGTTTTTCTGAAGAAAAAGAGAGGATTTGAAAGGCTTCTCAAACTCTCACTGCATTCTTGGAATAGTAATTCTGACTTCTTTTCTTGAGCCTGGGGAAAACAGTAAGAAAATTATGTCATTGCAAGCAGTGTAATGCAGTTCAAAGCTACCAGGTGATACATATAGTTTGTGGAAATAAATGAAACTGTACAAGAAAGAGAATAACTGAATTCCATTTTGCCCTAGGATCACACCAGAGTTTTTGTTCAAATTGATCAGTATAGAGTTTCACTGAGTACAAGATCCTTCAGTAACAGTGTTACTAGGATGAGACCCTGGAATTATGTCCCAGGGAAATACAAGACTTACTTTGTTTTGTGTTGTATCTTTACTGTGGGCTGCATATAGCAGGAAAAGATTTCCAGGGTTATGTGTATGAATACGGGATAAAGGTGACTACATTGTGTCCATGAACAGATGTTAAAACAGTCATAAACAGAGCAGAAATCAGGGATCTATTGCAACGATTTTTTTCGTGCTTTGAAGACCTCTCATTTTGCTCAGAGAAGCAGTCAACATGAGAAAGAACAGATCTGCAGATGGAGAAAAGATCCCCTGAAAAGCTTCAGATATGTTAGGGCTGAGATGTTTTAGGGGAGAGTTAATAGTTGAATTAAAATCAGAGAAGCAATTTATTTTCTTGGAGGTTAAGTTAGAAACGATCAAACCTGATAATGCCATAAAACATTTATATTAATAGGGTTTGCTTAGGTATCTTGTACTTTTGTAAAATTGATTTTATACATAGTAAGCCACAGATATAAATCAGTGAACAACTGAACAGTCTCTTTTCCAGTTAAAAGTCATGATTTGAGGATTATATCCTCAGGAGATTTCTGAGAGTGCTGCTGCTGACGTTTCATTTTCATGAAGTTCATGTGACTGGGTTTGGAAACACTCTCTTATTTCCTCACTTCCCAAAAAGATCCCTGCAGAGCAACAGGGTACTATGTAGGAAAGGAAGTGTAAAAACCTTTCAACATACAGGTCCCCCCAACTCCATAATAATCAAAACAGTTGTTTCTTTAAGAACTGAGATGTTGAGCTGGCAGAACCAGGGTGGCACACTAACGCACAAGCTGAAGTTGTAGGACTACACTCACTGAAAGGATACAGGAAATATCTTCTAGGTGATGATTGACCACTACAGAATTATCCAAATTATACAAATGTCCCAAACAAATTAATATTTTTGAAACAGTATTTCCCGTCATGTATGGAGTCGTTTACAGTTCTAGATATTTCAAAATTGTGTGTCAGCAGCAGGTTATTAGTGAATCAAATAAGAGATAACAATTGTCTTTTTAACTGTATCCTAAAACTGATTAAATATTGAACTTTGACTCTTAATAATTTCAGTATTTTCTTTAGTGTGATAAATACACGTTGCAGTGTTTATTTTCAGGTACTTGGTGACTGCTTTACCTTTTTGCTCTGTGGCTTTCCATTGTTAGTTCATATGCTCCAGGAAAAGATGGGAGTTTATGAGAAGGCTTGCTTACAATTAAGTCTTTCTCTTCTGTTATTTTTTTTATTAAGTATTCTGCTGTCATATAGTAAGGGAAAATGTATTTTTTGTCTAATTCCTAAAAGAAAGAAGCTAACGCAGCTGTGGCATCTATGTGAGGGCTACAAGCTTTAAAGATGTCTACAAGATATGTGAAAACTGGTTTCTCAGTCAAGAGGTGCCTCACAATAGTATCTTCATTAAGGAGAAGCAAAACTTCAACTTTTTAGATAAACATTGCTGTTAATGCATTTTAGCTTTCTCAAATCACGTCACGCTAGTAAATCCATCATACTGTCTTATGAGCCAAATAGGCAAGGCACTTGAGTCACACTTGAAATACAGAAGTGATCTGGATAGGACATGGGCTGATGGCCTGGGAGCAATCTGAAGTGATACATCCAGTTTGTTGGGGACTGGTGGTGAGCAGGAGACTCTGGGGCCAAGGATGAGGAGAGTTCTCCCTTGCAGCTTTTATGGTGCAGTTTCAGATGGAAGTCATCAATACTGGATTTATTTCAGCAAAACTCCATGGGGAGCAAAGGAAACTGAGTCTTTTGTTTCTTCTGCTGGAGAGAATGACGAAGATTACTTTTTATTATCTCAGGGCAAGAAGACTCTGAACAGCAAATGTGCTTTTCATAGAATCACAGAATAGTAGGGGTTGGAAAGGACCTTTAGAGATCATCTAATACAACCCCAACGGTCAAGCAGGTCCACCTAGATCGGGTCACACAGGAACACGTCCAGGCAGGTTTTTAAGACCTCCAGAGAAGGAGGATGTACTAGATGTACTTGCTTTTCTTCTCTTTTTTTTTTTGAATTTTCCAAAATTAGAATCTGGTGGCCGAGAGAAACTTTTTGGACTGGCAGAGGTCTGTTGAGGGAAGAAAAGCTGTTATTAGCCTCTTAGCCCCATAGACCACTCAACTGCCTGCAGGCATACCAATTAAGTGGAATTATCATCCCAATTAACCATTGTCCCTTGCCTGTCAAAACTCATTTGGTTTAATTCAGCTCTCTAGGAAAAGTCTCGATTAACCAAATTTCCTAATTATCTGTGTCCTGATTAAGTGAAGTGTACTAGTACAGCCTGCAATTAATAAAGGAGCATTTTCATGTTGTTGCCTAAATAATTTTCCAAAATTTTGGTTTATGGGTGCTGTTCTCACAACATGAATGTGGCAGTTTGAGGTTTTATTCCAGCAGCTATAGACTTGCAAGTCAGTGAGGCCACTGACATAAGTAATTTCAGCAGGACTTGCCGAGAAAGTGTTATTTCTAAACAGACAACAGGGGAGATTGTATGTCTTGTTTTAGACTGAAGATTTCTTTCAAGTGTGGTGCAGCCATAAGATTAGAACCTCAGCTGGTGAAAACTGCCATTGCTTCTTGTTCTCAAATGATCTTTGTAGACCCACTCAAGCTGAGATACCAGACTGTATTTTTAAATCTATTTGGACACAATTAGGCACAGAATGTATCTGAAAAAGCATGACCTTTGCCACCCAAAACACATTCAGACTATATTCAGGACTTGGACATTATACTATTTGCTTCAAGTTATGGTTTGTTGACAGAGGACTTCTCAGATAGTCCCTGCATCTGGGACCTGCAAATAAACACGAAGCTGAGTGCCTCCCAGTAATATGTGTCCCTGATACTTCACATCACATAAATGAAAGAAGGTAATAGAGGTCACTGGGAGGTAGGGGAGCACTTGAAAAAATAAGAGCCTCAGATATCTCATTAGTTTTATTAGATTATTTTGTGAGTAGTGTGTATTGCCTTTGTACTCTTATGTACGTGAGTCTACTAATTAAAATGTTATAATTTTCAGCCAAGAATCTCAACTCTTGACTACAAAGGAACATTTGGGGAAAGAAGTAGAGTTGAATCAACTACAGATGTTGAGCAAAGCTCCTCTGTGGATTTCTTCTAATTCAGGAATAAAAAAGCTGAATGCTGGTCTGCACCCAGACATTTTCTGTGCCTTGTCATGACATCTTAACTGATTTGACTGAACTTTGCTGTATTTACTTTTCAAAAAGCTCCAAGACCCCTTCTGAAGCCTTGTATGACCACAGATAACCTCGCTGACTTACTCAACATCAGCTTAAAATAAAGCAAACTTAGAGTTCAGTTCTGAACAGGTGATTGCAGGCTGGGGGGAATTTATCAGTGTTTTGGCAGAGATACGACCTAAATCTGCCAGCATGTGATAAATACACATAGAAAGAGCTTTTCAGCGATACAGAGGTTTTCATAGTGACCGTTTATAACATACATCATTTATTTGTCATCCACAAAACCCAAGTTTCCAAAATAGTCTCAAGACCTAGCACAACCCACAACCACTTTTGCTCAGATGGCTGCATTGGATTCCAGGAGGCTTCATCTGATCGAAAGGAGCTCTGCTACTCTCAGCAACTCTAGTTGTTTCCACCTTCTGAATGAACGTTTTTTTAGCATCATCTTTATGTGACAATCTGACCGTGACCAAGCTGAGTCAAGTCAGCACAAGGAGCCTCATGTCCAAGAATTAAGGCCCGCACTAACTCAGACAAGAAAAATCTATCAATCCTAAAATATTAAAAGTGTGGCATACAACAAAGAGACATTATTGTGCAAAATTGATAACCAAAATAATCAGGAAGTACACAGGCTGACAAAAACCAAGAAAAGCCTTTTTTATCTTTTCTAGGTGGCTTGAGTATCTCTGTGTTTTAATCAGATAAAAGCAGTAGTGAAAGAGGAAAGAAGATATCAGTGGTTTGATTGCTTTCCCAGTTTTTACCATGGGAGATATTAAAAACATTAACAGTCGACAGTATCGTAAGAGGTTTCCGATAACTTATAATTCTTTTCCAGCAAGCTGGGAATGAAAAAAATTGAAGATGTTTCCCAAGTGAAAAATTTCTCTGTCACAATGAGATTTTTGTTTTCTGTATTTTATACTGAGACTTTTCTGTCAGACCCACTTGAAATATATTGAGTAAGGCAATAGTAAAAAAAAAAAAAAGAGTAATTCTCTAGAGTACTCCTTCAGCACTGTCACGTAATTTGAAAACAGCTGAACCATATTCTCGTCACTCTCTCCAAGCTGAGATAAAATATTTTCATTCATAGTTGCTCTTCAGATTTCCAAGCTCTCAAGATTTGCTTAAATTTTTAAGTTCCTCAAGCTCTAGGTAACCTGCAAAATCCAAACAAGAAATCAACATACTTTGATTAAAGATTATGGATTGTACATGTTTCATCCTCAGAAGTGAGTGATCAATGTTCAATTGATATTTACCTTTTTATTTTTTGAAGATTGACAAAGCAAAATGGGATGTACTTAATTTTGTGGTGACTGGATGTGTTGTATGGTTATACTGATGATAGTCATTGAAGGTGCAAAGACTTAAAGATAAAATTGCCAAACCTGGAATTTCAGTATTTAACCAGACTAAGATTAGCCAGGTACCCATATCCTTAGGGACATAGTCCATAGACATCAGTGTTCAAAAGTACTGTCTCTCCTAATCATTCTAGCTGCCAAATTCTGTACTAATTGCAAAAACTTAAGAGAAATATCAGAAAAGCCTTTGAAGGATAAAACAGAACAGTTGAAATGGAAACTTCTAAAGACATGATAGAGGAGTTCCAATGCTCTAGTAGGAAAGCCTTGTAGAAAGCTGGAGTTTTTCCTGATTTGATTTACTTTGATTTTTTTTTCATTTGAGTAATACCATCAATAGGAAAACACTCAGCATGAATAATTATAACTTTGTTGGATTTAGAGATGGAAGAGTAATGCAGATAATCTGTATCCCCCTGCCAATGCTGATGTAGTCTGGTGAAAACAACCTGCATGCCTTGTAAAAGAACTATTAAAAACAGTATATGAAAAATCGAGACTGGAGACATTATATTTGTTTTACTGGTTTTGGCTGCAGCTTGTGAAAATGTTGTTGTATTAAAGTAACAAAAGAAATTTGAGTTAAAAAATATTACTGCATACAGTTACAAGCAATAATATTTTGAATTTCCATCAGCATCCTGAAAGAAATAAGTGTGTCTGGATTTCAGCACAGTTATTAATGACAAGTCCAAGTTGTATCCATTTATTGTGGACTTATTCTGTGTTTTTGTTTGCTAATACCCTGTGCCTCTGCATGTTCCTGTGAAAACAAGTTCTAGAAATTCTCTACTTGTTTTGTGAAATATTTTTTCAGCTGTTAAACCTTGTTCCTGCTAGCTCAGTGGACTGCCCTCTGCATACTTGCTTTGTAAGGGGAGCAGGGACAGGGCAGGAGAGAGATTTGGTGTATTATAGTTTCTTATTTAGTTTATCCATGGTCAAATTATTTCACCATTTCGTATACCCCATTCTTACCACCCTCAATATTTACTGTGTCCATTTTGAGGCTTCCCAGTACAAGAGAGATGGACAGACTGGAGAGAGACCAGCAAAGGGTCATGACAGTCGTTAAGGGACTAGAGCATCTCTCATGAGTGACAGAGCTGGGACTGTTCAGGCCGGAGAAGAGAAAGCTCAGGGGAATCTCATCAATGTGTATAAGTACAAAGAAGACAGAACCAGGCTCTTTTCAATGATGCCCAATGATGGAAGCATAAAAAATGTGGGCACAAACTGAAGCGCAAGAGATTCTGTACATCAGGGAACCCTATTTTACTCTGAGGGTGACTGAGCACTGGCACAAGTTTCCCAGGGAGTCTCAGTCACCCATCTCTGGATAACCCTGCTTGAGCAAGGGATTGGACCAGATGGTCTCCAGAGGTCTCTTTCTATCGCAGAATCACAGAATCATTTCAACTGGAAGAGGCGTTTAAGATCATCAAGTCCAGCCTCAATAATTCTGTGATTCTATGAACACTCAGCTCTCTAAACAGAAGAGTCCAAGTGTCTGAAGTCTCACAAGATAGCTGCTTTGTCCCCTGGTTGACTTTAGCTGCCTTCCTTTTTTCCATCTTTCCATTGCATCCTCCATTATATAGTAATCCATCTTCAATGTAGCTCCATTACATCCATCCTGAGATGGGCAGACCAGAGTTTCAGTTGGTACACATAATTCTACATAAGAAGTAAAATGAACTATCTTGTTCTCAGTACCCTTTTTGATGATTCCTGAAGCTTTTCTGGGTTTTTAACTGTCACTTCGTATTGAGCTGTTGGGGATATTAAGGTTGATGTTTTCACTCCTGTGGAGCACTTAATCTGAGATACTTTTAACCTCATTGACCAGAGAATTAAACATTAAGTGTTTTGAGAAAACTGTGTTCATTGTAACAAGGGTGTAATTGAATTTGATTGCAGTTCTGATTGCTGTATGACATTAAGTTAAGTTCAGGGAATCGCAGTTTGGAAACTGAAACCACTAAGAGCAAGAGTTGCCATAACTGACTTACCCAGTCCAACTGATCTCTAGCAGGATCATGAAGTCTGGAGCATTAGTAGGGTGCACCTTCCACCCATTGTTGGATATAAATACATAGAAAATGCTGAAAGCATAAACCTGATTACAGGAATCTTGTCAAAGGAATTTCAATAAATTCTAACTGACATGGAGAAGAATTATCTTTTAGCTAATGTTCCTACTTCAATACTGAGGTTAAAACACATATCCAGAGAGCAATCCTCAGCTTAGGGGATATTAAATTCTTACCTGCAGGTTCTGCAACAGAAAAAGTGGAATGTATCTTCTCCATGCTATCATCTCGTATGCTCATCTTCTGGTGTATCGGTTGGTGATTCGTACATGCTTCTGGGAAAAGACAAAATGTTCTGAACTCCATCAAGTAAAGCTGATCTCAGACTCCCAGAGCAGAAGCTCCAACAGGGAATGTGTCACTTCAGCTGCAGTATTTTCTCTTGCTGCTTTTTGCAGTTTCAAGACAGCAGCACTGACAGTTACATTTTGTGAGATAGCTGGTGCTGCAGGTGTGTACTGGGTATATGTTGATACATACTAGACAGAACCTCTCAAGCCACTGCAGTGAAGGTAGACTTGGTGTTCAGAAACCAAGCTAAGGAGCTGATACCTTTTAATCCTGAATTGATTGTGAATTGTTGCCAGAAGAAAAATGTATGCTCTGGAGAACTTTGGAAAAAAGGCATGGGGAGACTGTGTTTTTTTTTCCTTCAAAATCAGAGCCAGAAACAGTTCAGGATTGTAGTTCCAACTTGAGAGCTAACTCTACCTTGTTCTCCATTTTGGGGTCTAATAGTCTTTCAGTATTCAAGGATGGTGAAAAGAAAAAGGCAAACTTGACTGTAAATGTAGAAAACTCTTTATCATCTACACTTTATAAAGAGAAGGCAGACATGGTAATATGCAAGTGTAGGTAACAACTCTACTATTAAATTTTCCAATTTCACAAAGAAACTGTTTTGATCAATATTTTAATTTCACTCGGGCAGGATGTGGAAGAGATCTTAGCAGATGGTTGTCATAAACTCCATACCTCATTTTGGAATTAGCATAGAAAGCTTTCCAGCTTGGCACTAACTACACAGCATAATTTTCCTGCATGTTTATGCCAAAAGAAATCTGGCACGGAGAATATTTTTTTCTAATTATTTTGAGATTTTATTAACCAATATCAGCCCTACTTAACCTGTGGTTGCCCTGTCCATAAATCTATATGTTTCATAGTTCTTTGAGGAAAACAAAGCAAATAGTTGTTCATCAGACAGAAGTGACTGAAATCACTGTTTCCGTCATTGGGTAAGTTAATTGGAATGAGCAGTAAGTTTTCGTGCTGCTGCTATTGCCTGATTGCAAATGTACTTTTCATAGAATCACAGAATGGTAGGGGTTGGAAGGGACCTTTAGAGATCATCTAGTCCAACTCCCCTTCTCAAGCACGTCCACCTAGATTAGGTCACACAGTAATGTGTTCAGGTGGGTTTTGAAAACCTCCAGAGGAGACTCCACACCCTCCCTGGACAGCCTGTGCCAGGCCTCCCTCACCTAAACAGAAGTTTTTCCTTATGTGGAACTTTTTCTGTTCCAGCTTTTGTCCATCCCCCTAGTCCTATCCCTGGACACTGAAAAAAAAAAAAAAAGTGATCCCTTTCAACCCCTACTGTTCTATGATTGTATGATTCTGTGTTGAACAAGACTGGCCCCAGAACTGATCCCTGAGGAACTCCACTGGCCACAGGCCTCCAACTCAATTCTGTGCCATTGATCACCATCCTCTGGGCTCTGTCATTCAGCCAGCTCTCGATCCACCTCACCATACGCTCATCCAAGCCACACTGCCTGAGCTTTCTGATGAGGATGTTATGGGAGATAGTGTCAAAAGCCTTGCTGAAGTCAAAGTAGAGATCTACTGCTCTCCCCTCATCTAGCCAGACCATCATGCCATCATAGAAGGCTATCAGGTTGGTCAAGCAGGGTTATCTTGTTTTGTCACAGAGCTGGTGAGGGAAGCACTCAAGAGTTTTTGGGAAGCGGACTGGCTTAGGGGCCTGTGGCTTTTGGAGGCTGGTGGTGCTTTCTCTTAGACTGCATCAACTGCAGCACCTCAGCATCAGTGCTTTTCTCTCTTTTCCTAGTGTTAATAAAAAGTGAGGGGCAGATGATGGCAGCTATAACTGACAGTCTCTCAGTTTAGTGACAAGTTTAATGATAATAATTTTGCTCTTCCTCTGATGCATGCAGTGATTCTTTCTAATGTTTGTAATTCTTTTTAAAAACAGTGACATGACAAACCAACAGTTTTTTCAATACATTACATTTCTTAGCAGTGTAATAAAAAATCATTCAAATAAACACATTAAATAGAATAATTCAGGTAAACATAAATATAATATATATGACATCAGGCAGGAACTATTAATGCACACAGTCACTGAACTCATTAAACACTTACTATCCTGCTTATGATTCAAGTCAATCAGACACCAGAAACATTTTAAATAAAAATGTTTTCATTGTATTTTTTAAAATTTCTTTTACTTCTATGTGTACGTGAGTTAAACTGGAGTTGGTGCTTAGTGATTCTAGCTCCCCAGGAAGGTAGGAAACTTTAACATATATCTTCAAATGTTGTGTTCATATAAGAAGAGAGGACCTGCTTTCACGGGCTTTGTTCTGGTTGTGAAAGACCTCTACCGCTTAATTAATGAGAACCAGGAGATTGGAGGATAGTGTCAACAGAGATATTTCAAGGTTATTCACTAATGATTGTAAATGCATTCCCATAGTTTCACACACATAGCCTCTGGATAGTGTGAAAAATCAGAGCAAACAAACTGTCAATGCAGGTAATTGCACATGTTGTGCATCTGCAGGAGCAGATTACCATAGTAGATAGATTTCCATCTATCTTTATCCCTCCAGAAAATCCCCACCCTTTTATTGTCTCTCCTGTCCATTGAATAATCTCCAGTAGTTCCAGGCTAAATTCTTTTCCTCTGTTCATATAAGTGCAAATTTTTCCTGACTTCAGTGTCACATATGAGTGATTTAGGTGTTAGATCACTTAAAGAAAACACCATCAAAGGTATTAGCAAAAGTGATTTTAATTTAATTTTGCAAAAGGCAGCTTAACAGAGGTTGATGTCAAGGTTCACTCTACTACTTACTACAGGGTAGAAATATATAAGGGGAAATTATGTTGGAGTTGTAAATTATTTGTACAGATTGGAAACAAAAGAAAAGATTAAAGGAGACCCTCTCATTGAATCACAGGTGTCAGAGTGGACGTCCTTGCTTTATACATTCCTTTTCAGAGAAGAGACTAGGTGTGGCTGGATCCAGACTTAGTCTCAGAGTTGGTCTTTTGTTTGTGTCTAATAGAAATGGAGGGTAAAGAGAATCGTTTAACACTTCTTAATAATCAATTTATTATCAGAGTGATTAAATGATATTTTCTGTAATCAACTCCACATTAATGAATTTATTTATCCTGTTTGCATAAAGCTTCTGAATCACACACACACATACACATAGGTTAACCTAGGTTTCTCGCCTTTTGGCCAATATTGTAAAATCAAACAATCTTTACATCCCAAATCCTTAACCATGAAACTCAGAATCTTGGTCTACATGAAGTGCAATCATAATGAATTACTCATTGTTTTCTATTGTCAGCATTTCTTGGCAGACAATGATTAGTCCTTGGTCAGCATTTTACTGGCTGACAGTTTTGAAAGTTGTCAAGCTCTCTTACCACCTCAGCTCAAAGGGATAATCGAGGACACAGCCTACTGCAGTCCCAGAGAGTACAAAGAGTCTCATTTTTGGACCACTGTTAATAGTAATTACTGACTTGGGTCAGTAATTCTTCATTTTGGCCACAACGCTTGTCAACTAACTCTTACATCTCCCAGAATGGGCAGCTGGAGCTGCTGGTACTTTTGACCAGCAGCAGAGGTACAGATACAATTAGAGAGCACGTAATTATCCTAACTCACTGTTCTTGCAACTAGGACAATGGAGTATCATGTAGTTTTAACTCACTGCACTGGTAGCTGAGATGAGAGAGTCTCAAATCACTACATGGGCAATCAAGGCAGGAACACAATGTTTTCTGACCCCAACATAGCAACACAGCCCAGGGAGGAAGGGTCTGCACCATCACACTGAGTATGGTGAACAGGTTTTAGCTGTGCAGAGGAGAGAAGGGGGAAATTACTCAAGGAATAAATTCAAGTCCTAGAAAGTTAGTGGTTTCAGGGTTTCAGGGTAACTGAGTTAGAGGAAGGCATATTTCTCTTTTTCCTCTGGATGCTCTTAATTGGATTTCTCATGAGCCTTTTGATGAGGTGGAAGGGAAATCCTTGAATGACACATTCTTCTCCACTGACATACCTCTGCAGCAATCAGATTACACTGTGAGCCCTGTTTTTACAGAGGAAAAAAACCTAGAAATGTTACATTTTCATTTCATGTAAGAAGCTATGACTCCAGGATTTCTTTGATGTTCGAGACAGTGATTACTAGAACTGACACACACTGACTTAGTTACTAAAAGTAAGTTTAATAACTTCCGATAGGTTATTCCTCAAACTTGTGTTAAAGGCATTCAGATTGATTTTTGTTAGAATAATTCACTCAGGTCAGATGTCTTTTCTCTTCAGTTTGACTTTACTCAGATTTTTCTGCTAAGTAGAAAAATAAATGTAATTTGGAATGAAAACTTTACTTTTGCCTTTACTTTGGCACTGAACATAAATATTATCCTGACAAATAGCACGTGGTGTTCCTTCCTATAGAGTACCTAAAGAAAGAGCTTCATTTCATGACCTCTTTCATACAGTGCTGAATATTCCATCAGCCTCAGAGTAAAAATCAAGAAACTTGTGATTTAGTCTGGCTTTACATGAGTGGGCTTGTTCAGATGTTTAAATAAGCAAAAGAAGAGTGTTACAACACTGCAGGGCATCAATTTGTTGCCACTCTTTCATACTAATAACAGTTCTTGTTCTATGTGCCACATGCTGTGGCAATCTTCCTAAAACTTCCTAAAATCAAATCTTTATAGTAAACAGTGTATTTTGTCAGCTGATGAGGCCATTTCTATGAACGCAAACATATTTTACTTCATTGTAACAAGACGAGTTGAAGCGTCAGAAGCTATGCTTATGGAAACTTTGTGACGGTTTTGTGATCTTCACTGAGTGGAGCTGAAGCCCAAGAACAAGGGGAATGTCTTACATAGACTCTGATGTGATAAGTGCATTTTATTTCCTCTAGGTTAAATAGTGCATCTAAAACATTGCTGTAAATAGCTTTGACAAGGGCACTTTATGGCCAGTGCTCAGCAGACTTGTACCTCATGTGAAAGTGTTCAAATAGCATTTGAATTTTTCAGATTTTTCAGATAGTATTTGAATTTCAGTAATTTGGCCTTTGAAAGCCTTCAAGTAACTTTCCCATCAGACTAATAGATATAAAAGATCTGGATAAATGAGCAAGCAAGTTGTGTTAGATGAGTAGCGTTCTATATAACTTGACACTTTTCCCATACTCTTATAGAGTAAACTACTAATTTTTCATGTACTAAAGGATAGAAAAAAAGAAAAGGCAAAAAACCCACAAAACACCAAAACAACCACAGATAATTTACTGCTTAAGATATGATAAGATGATAAATTGATCTATTCTAGATAAGCTTGTGATACTGCAAAGAAACAGACAGACCAAAACCAAAATCTTAAAAACAATTAGCTGAATGGTCATGCACCCAAGGCCTTCTTGGCAATTCAGTTCAGTTATAAACTGCCTTAGATGATCCTCAAAGACTAAAGGAAAATACCTTTATACCTTATAGAAAAATTCCTTCAAATTTAGGTAAACATCCCTACCAAGGGACATTCCTGTTTTCTTATAGTTTCTGTCTAGTCTATTCTATTCTATTCTAGACAAGTATTATTTATACTTTTACCCAGAGACATTGCATAGTGCGTAATCCACACTTTGTTTGGCTAATTGTTTCCTTTGTCTGTGTACATGTTTAGTGAGATTTTTAAAAATTTTGCAGAAGTGCAAAAAAAGCAATTTTAAACAGAAACTTGTAATTGGAGGGATCAGTCAAGTCCTATATTTCTTTCTTAGATTTGAATTGCATAAATGTATACAGCAATGAATTCAAAGAATACACTGTAATTGTAGCACCAACTTTAAGTAGTGCTAATGAGAATATGCATGGAACCATTCATTTGTTTTGGGGCAGAGCAGTCACAGGAGGTTAGCGTAACTGGAAAATGCTCAGAAAAAAATAACTGAGAAAATACAGACTAGAAGAAGACGCACAAGGAAGAATGTGAGCATTTTGTTTATAAATTTAATTATTTTAAAATATAAACACAACTGCTCATTGAAATAACTTTGAAAGTTACTGTGATAATCACATAAAGTCAGGATTTTAAGGTCCCTCCCCCATAGTGGCAATTCTGATACAATTATTTTATTTGATATGGAATGATGATCTTTTAATGCTGACCTTCAGAGGACTGACAACAATTAGAATGTTAGGAATATATTAGTAATATGATTGCAAAAACTCCCTTTAAATGGCTAAATTAAGGATAAGGTTACCAGCAGAAAGCTAAACCAAAATGCTTTATGTGGATTTAAAAAAATTATATTAACCCTGAATTCATTAGAATTCTCTTTTTAAAAGAACAGATAATGGAAGATTTATTCTCCTTTTTCAATTTTCTTACCTATACTGTTAGGATGAGACAAGTTCTCTAGAAGAGTACGTTTCTATAACAACACACAAATAATCTGGAATTCTTTTACTGTTTTCTTGAATGTATACACACATATGTACATATGTGCATATATGTATGCATGTGTATGTATGGGCACATACGTATGTGGGCATTGTGTTTGTTGTCCCCAGCTTTTAAATAGCAGCGCAATCTTGGCCTAGAAGGAAGATGTCTGATATTCAGTGCTTCTCCAAATGTAATTGATAGGAAATGTACTCATGCTAAGCTGACATCAATCAGTGCAACAGTGTGTTCTTGAGTACTTAATCATAGGTTGAAAATGCTAAAATAATGAAGATAATCTCTTCCTTAAGCATTTTATTAACCAGAGGCCTAAGTGGACATAAAGCGATGCAGGGTAATAGTATGAAATATCATTATCATGTCATTCTGTTCAGGTTTGAGTGACACTGAAAGAGCTAAATTTGTCTGATAAGAAATACTTATTCTTTACTTTGATATGATTTAAAATTATTACCATAATATCCACCTTATAGCACTTAATGTTATATTTAATGAAATGAAAAAACTCAGTCTGTTATAGAAAGGTTCAGACAAAAGGTTTACACTGCTTCAAGTGTGGTTATAAGAGAAAGGAAAATCTTAGTATGTGATCCAGATGGAAGTCATTGTCATGTAGTTTCCATTTTAGATGGCAATGTGTTTGAGATCTCTTTTCATTTCACCCTATAACCTTGATAAATCCTCAGCACAGGTGTGTACTGTGCCTTAGGATGACACAGTGCACCTGGGCAAAAAATGTGTGACTTCATTAGATATTTCTGTCTCCGTAGAGCTGGGCTATGCTAGTACTCAACTCTAGATACGCATGAATGATCTCAAATTAGGGACTGGTGAATTGGTTTGTTATTGCATCATCTTGATCTGTGCCAGATGAATATGAAATATATAAACTGTAATTTTATATCAGGCTTGATACTTGCTTAAAAAAAAAAGTGCTGATGATTTATGATGATCTGTATCTTACTTCAACATCAAAAACCTATTCAATCACATCAGTGTCTTAAATGCAGGACTATCTTTCCATAACATGTACATCTGGTGTATTAACTTTAAGTGAAGATCTGCAGTACTTTGCTATCTTAATCTAAGAAATTCATTATCCAACATCTGTTTTAGAAGGCAGCTTGTAATCACTGGTGATAACTAGTTTCCACTGGAGTATTATATTGTATTGTATTGTAGTCAGCACTCACTTCTGACTAGCAAACAAGTCAAATCAGAGAGCTGTAGAATAACCAAACAAGGCGAGCTACAAAGTTTTGCAGATAATTAAACTATTGTATCAGGTTTGAGCAATGAAATTACACTACAAATGAAATCGTCATGACAGAAGAAAAAAGAATTTAACACTTCTCATAGAAAAAAGGGTTCTAGCACCTAAAACCTTTGTCCTAGTTACACTAGACTACAGGTTCAGATCACTGGTTTGATATCAAGCTATTTATTGAATTTCATACAGAAAACGTCACACATATTTCTTCTGTTGTACTTTTACACTCCAAAGCTTTCCTGTAAAACAGGATTATATGCTCTAATTGCTGTAGAACAAAAAACCCCCACAAATATTTGGCATTACGGAGGATCAATAAAAACAGCTATATATTAACTGTAGGAGTAGAAGTATTTTTAATTGCAGTTAGAATACATGTCATTTGGGGAATGAAAAAAACAAATCTCAAGTATTTTATTCCCAGGAAACAAAGGAATGAATATGCTTATTGGCCAATTTTGTAATGTAAATGCATTCATTAGCATCTCAGTTCACTTAGGCTTTTCTTAGATTCTGTGTACTATGGAATAGAATTGCTCAAGTATGCTACTACAATATAATTAGAAACAGTAAAAGTAAAAGGTGAAACTAAGTTCCCACTTAAGATCTTGCCTTTAACTGTAGACAGACATGCTTTCCTGTGCAAATGTTTCTCTGTCAGTGGTATATGCCAAATGCCACTTTAAAAAATTGCAGGGAAAATTCTCATGCTCATAACATGGCTCATCAATATTTCTGCTTTTTTTGAAATGGCCCTTTGAACTGGGGGAAAAAAAGCTTCAGAGAACTTTTCTCTTTCATTGATTTAGGTAACAAGAAAAGAAATGCAAACAAACAACTGTAATAAGTCAAAGATTGTTATACTTCATTAACACAGATGTAAGGCTGTCTGTAAAAACGGGAAGAAAATATGTAGCATCTTAAAAAATGCAGATGCATTTTCTGTTTGTGGCTACCTAACTGCATGCTGTGAAAACACGGCTGTAAGTGCATGCTATCTTAACAAAATACAATGTGGAGATAAAACCTAGCTGGTCTTAGCTGGGCATGTTCTAGTGTGATGATCCGAAATGTGCATGGCAAGAAAATCTCAGACCTAAAAGAAACAGGGCTTCTATGACGATTAAATTATATCTTAAAAGAAGTAGGTGTGATGCTGTGAATAAGAATTCATTTACATTTGTAGGAGAGTGTGATCACAGCTGAACACATTCTTGTTAAAAATTACTGCAGCCCACATTCTGGGAGTGTTTAATTCAGCATGAGTCATTCAGCTGCAGAGTTTCCTATGGGTTACTAGTATGAGCCTGAAACTTAGATTTAAGCTGCAAATAATTTATAATGTAGGGTTTATTTTCACAGAATTACAGAGTAGTTGAGGTTTGAAGGGACTTGTGAAGGTCATTTAGTCCAGTCTTCCTGCTCAAGCAGACACCTAGAACTAGTTGCCCATGACTGTCTCTAGGTAGCTTTTGAATATCTCTGAGGATGGAGGCTCCAAAGCCTCTCTGGGCAACCTGTGCCAGTCCTTCTCATGGGAAAAAATGTTTTGAATTTCGTGTGTTCTGATTTGTACCCTTTTCCTCTTGTCCTTTTCAGTAGGCACTAATGAGAAGAGTCTGTCTGTTCTTTACTCCCTCCCTTCAGGTATGTAGGCAGAGTGAGAAGACCCTTCTGAGCCTTCTCTGGTCTGAACAGACCCAACTCTCATAGCCTCACCTTGTATAAAGATGTTCTAGTGTCTTAATCATCTTAGTGATGCTCTGATGGACTCACTCCAGTAAGTCCATATCTTTTCTGTCATGGAGAGCCCAGCACTTGACACAGTATGCCAGGTGCAGCCTCACCAGTGCTGTGTAGTCAGGAATAATTACCTCCCTTGACCTGCTGGCAATTTGCCTAATTCAGCACAAGTTACCATTGCTCCAAGGGCACATTTGCTGACATCTGGTCAGCCTATTGTTTATCAGAACCCGAAGTCCTTTTCTGCAAAGGACTTCAGAACATTCCTTTCAGGCTAGTGAGCCATCAGCATATACTGGTGCCTGAGGTTATTTCTTTCCAGGTGCAGAACTTTGTACTTCTTGTTTAACTTCATGAGATTGTTTGCCTGTTTCTCCAACCTATCAAGGGCCCTCTGATTGTGGCACAACCCTCTGGTGCATCAGCCACTCCTCTAAGTTTTATTTCAACTGCAGACTTGCTGAGAGAGTACTCTGTCACATCATCCAGGTCATAAATAGAGATGTTAAATACTATTAGACCTAGCATTGACCTCCCTGGAGTACACTGCTAGTGACTGGCCTCCAGCTGGACTTTACACCACTGATCGCAACATCTGGACAATTTTTCAGTCTACCTCACTGTCTTCTGATCTAAGCTGTACTTTTTCAGCTTGTCTGTGATGATGTTATGGGAAATTGTGTCAAAGATTTTACTAAGGTCAAGTTAAGCAACATCCACTGCACTTCTCTCAGCCTGCAAGCCATCCTTTTCATTGTAGAAGGCAATGACTTTGGTCAAACATAATTTCCCTTTGCAAGTTCATGCTGAAAACTGATAGTCTTGTACTTCATGTAATAAATCATGGAAAAATGGTGACTTTAATCGGGTAGTCTGTTTATCTCAATCAAAACACTAGCATTTTTTGAGAAGCCTAATGGAAATAGAGCAGCTTCAACCTTAAGAGTCGTGATTTCCTTCTCTAGCCTTCCCTCCCAACTCAAGGTGGAGTTACAAGTGCTAGCCTTAAAGAGCCACGGAGTGCTTTTCCACAATGATGATTGTGTTTATGGCCAAAATCTTATTCTCATTTTTGACCCTAGAAAATAAGAATTCATCTGCTGACATCTTTCTAAAAGTTACTTTCTACTTGCAAATAGTGTTGTTTGAGAACCTGGTATCTTCAGTTGGTATTGGGGTTTTTTGTGGGTGGGGGAAATTCTCTATTCCAGATCTTCAGACATGTTGCCCTGGTGGGGAAAAAAAGGGTTAGTGAGAGTTAGTGAGGGAGAAACAAGTGTTTTTCCAAAAGCAGAAAACAAAATTACAGTTAAATACCAGTCAATTCTAGTAAAGTGAGGAAAAAGACCTTTTAAGACCCAGCAAATTTAGGAAAACTTATTCTTAAAAACTTTTGTGGATTTGAATCAGAATAGATTCATGTTCTTCTGCTGAATGTCTCCAAGGCTGTGACCTCTTGCAAAATAAGAGCCAGATCATCCAGGAAGAGTGGGATATTGGAAAAAAAATAAATGAGAAAGAATGAAAGTGAGTTTTTTATGTAGTGCACTACTGGAATAACCTGAAGTATTTTCTGGTTGGAAGCTCTCAAATTAATAGTTTCTCCTAACTGTGAATTATGTTTGGGGAAACAAAAAATTGAGAAATTACAGGAAGCAGAGGATCCAATAGGATATAGAAGAGATATTCTAATATGTTGTACTTGATTCTTTAACCAGTCCTTGAGCTCCCTTCAGATGTTCTGGTTTAAAAAAAAAAAAAGGGGGGGAAAAAAGGCATCCTTTTCAAATATTGTGTTGACTGTATAAAACTGAGTTGATGATACGATGCATTGCATTCCGTAGCATACACAGCCTTTTTCCTTCGTTCTGAATATTTTCAGTTGGTTCTGAGAAATGGCCTTAGAGAGGTAAGGGAAAGATTGCTTTGCCAATAAGACAAAACCTGTAGAAGTTTGACGTGCTCCTGGTTTATGCAGTGCATTTGTCAGTGTTTGAAAACCTACTGGACAATTTTCTGTGGCGTGTCTTAAATTTCTTTGTATTTAGGTTTACACTTTAATGTTTAACAGAACTGACATACCTGAAGTGAACTCAAATGAAGGCAATTGATGAGGTGAATTTTCCACTTAAAAGAAGACCTGGTGCACTCCCCAGACAGCTGTAGAAATGTGGCACTTGTAAGGCTTTGCTGATATTAAGAAAAGCTTTTTTGGAGGTTTCCAAGTATTGAAAAAACTATGGTATAATCTCTGTATGAGACAAAAACTAATTTATTGGTCAGTTGTAATATTTTTAAATATTCTTATAACAACCCTCAGCCTACTCTTGCATCAAAGCCCATCTCATAAGGATGCAGATGATAGTCCTTATCAATCTGGAGATTGTATATACTCAAGAACACAAAAGACATTCAAGGGGAGCAATTTACTACAGCAAAGTCCAGAGTCCCCAGAGAAAAGGCAAAACCACTTAAAAGTAAATGAATTTAAGATTTGCTTTTGTTTTGCCCCTGTCATTTGTTCAGAAGGAAGTGTAGAATTGGGATGGACTTGCTTTGGGGGTTCTTGAGATTGAGGAATCCTGGGACAAAACTCACCAAGTATTTCGAAAGAAAAATAAATTCACAGTTACCCAGCTGGTGGTAGAGGTGTTCTGGAGAGCATCATTGGAAAGCTGCTTGCAAACTCTTCAGCAGAGACAAGGAAGTGATGCTCAAAGAAAGGGTACAGGCAAGAAGAGCTGTGTAATACCTGTCTTCTCAGTTTCATCGTGTGTATAAAAGTAAAACTAATAGTTTAGCTGCTAGTGAATAGGCCAACGGGAGCAGATTTGAGAGCAGTTAAAATCTTCCAGTTTGTGTACCCTGCAATTATTTGAGTAATGAAAACATCTGAGGTTTTAACAGCAATATCAGGTATGATGATTCTCAGAATGCCTCAGTAAGGCTCTGAGGTGACAGGAAGAAAATCCAGTTTTCTAAATTTCAGGTTAAGACAGAAAGTTATTTATAGGAGGTTTTAGGAATCCAGAGGAATCATGAGACTTTTACCCAATCCACTTAGCCTGAGCAGTGGTGAGTGTAAATAACAGTGTGGGTTAGTCAGACCTGACCAGGAGAGAAGAATTTAATCTCCTAAACCGCAGGACTGGAAAGATTAAATTCAATAAAATAATCTACCTTTGCTGCTTAGTAGGATTAGTTGTAGCCATCAGAAGCTAAGGGTACTCAGCACCTGGAGGTGTGATGAAGTCATATGTGTTTGCCTTTGCGTCCTATGCTGAATTTAAATGTATAATGAGACATTGATATCCAGCAGCTATCCAGATTTGGCATTAAAATGAATGGTTAACATTAACAATTTACTTAAATGAAATATATTGCCATTTTAAGTAAATATTTTTCTGTTTAATTAAATGCACATCAGTTAAAATAATTGATCACTTGAATTATGAAAAAAGAACTAGTGTCAGTTAACTCCATTTATGGCACTGTTTCCTTAAAAAAAAACAACAATGATGAAGTTACTGTTACTTCTTCAATGTCTACTCATATTTTATGATGAGGTGAAGAATCATATTGAAAAATGAGGTACAGTTGTCCTAAACTTGACATATTTCATTACATTTAGGATATTTTACTTGAATTGAATGGAAAAGCAGAAGGAATGTCTAGCATAGATTTCCATGCTTCTGAAATCAATAGTACAGAACTGGGTTAATTATGGTTAAATAATAGCTACGAAGTAATGAGTTCACAATCACTTGTATTCGGTTCCAAATACTTGTGCTGTAAATCTATAAGATATTTTAGTTGGAAAAGATGTACTGTACAGTGAGGGATATTCCATTGATGTTAAGATAGCTCAACATAGGTTTCCTAGCAGCATAGAAGACAAGTGAGGAACCAATTGTCAGTGCATCATTGAGCTAATAATTTTGTGATCACAGCTAAGGCTTCTTAGCACTAGCTTTTATTTTTAGATTACAATTAAGTTATATTTTTAGTTATATGACTAAAACCTCTGTATCTCCACAACTTGCCACCTGCCTTGGTTTTAAAAGCAGTGAAATCAGTGGGGTCTTTTTTCTTAGTCAAGAATATAGGGCTGATTTCAAACCCTAATTCTAGAGCAAAATCAGAGTGGAATTTTGGACCAGGGGTTGTTCTAACAGCTAGCAAAGCTCTGGGTGCCTGGTATGGATGTGTTTATTGGATTTATATGTGTGAGATAACTGTCCTAAAGTCTAAAAAAGAAGTGGAGTCGGTGGTTCTCAGACATGGGCCCTGAATTGTCGTATCATATTTGTGCAGAATGGGAAATCTGCTTGACGTATTCACCTTATGTGGTGATTGGCTAACAGCTGCTGGGATCCTCTTTCCGGCTGGACTTATTGAGTCCAATTTTAAGGTGGCACCGGGCTCAGCAATGACTTCAATGTGTATGAGTCCTGCTCACTCATAGGTTAAAACACTTTCTCAGTCTCACCTTGTATTTCTAGAATTAAAAAAAAAAAAACTAAAAACACTCTTTTAAGTCTTGTTTCCTAATTATTCAACTGTATTTTCACTGCTCCAATTCAACTGGGAGTTTAAGAAAGGAGATTTATGACCAGGATAATGTGAGACATATTACTAATTAACAATATTCCCTTAGGAGCTGGTCTAAAATATATGCTGTATTTTTAAAACCTGTTCTGATTTCCATACAAGTTTGATAAACAATAGCAGATTTATTCTTTTGGCTTTAGCTATTTAGGAAATACTGAATAATTAGTTCTAATATGAACAAGTGATGAACATTTGGCTTAGAAAAAATTCTCTGAGAGTTCTTTTCATCCAGTTCTCACGTCTACATTATCTGCTATAACATAAGAAAGCGAAAGCAATATTTCATCTCTGTGAATAAAAAAGGAAATAATAATTCCTCTTTTTTATTAATTTCTGAGTCATAGCACAGAATTAAATTTAATAAGAGTTCTCTTTGATGAACGGCCAAATTAACAGCTTCAAAGAGACCTAGGCATTTTGATATGATTCAGTGATAGACATTCATAATAAGCAGGGAGGACCATCATATAAGCACTTATATACCGTCATCTAAATATTATAAAAACTTAAATGTGAAGGAATGTTTGCAAGTTCAGAACTATATGCATTGCAATAGTTAATAATGGTCACTTTAAAAAATATTTGTAAACAAGTTTTAACTACTTTGATATGTTTATAACAGCATAATAGTGTGAAATGAAAAGAAGCTGAATACAGAATCATAGAATGGTAGGGTTGGAAGGATTTTTTAGAGATCATCTAGTCCAACCCCCCCGCAGAAGCAGATTCACCTAGATCAGGTTGCATAGGAACATGTCCAGGCAAGTCTTAAAGACCTCCAAGGAAAGAGACTCCACAGGCCCTTGGGCAGCCTGTGCCAGTGCTCTGTCACTCTCACAGTAAAATACTATGTGTTTTCCATGCCTGTTTTACCTCCTTTCCCTCTTTTCCCCTTTCAGTGCCCTGTTGATTGTGTTGAGTGCAAATGATGGAAAAGTATTGAGTGCTAGTTGTTTGTTTTATTGCAGGAAATATGTTTGGATATCACAAAGGTTGGAGTTTAATCTTCAATGATAAGATTATAATCATAAAACTGTTAAATAAATTCTATCATATACCGTTTCTATAGAAATAAACAAGTTTACAAGAAAATACACCAGTCAGCTCGCACGTCAGAAATGAAGTTGAAGAAGTTACCTGCCAATAAATCTGGTGTTATTAGGGGAATACAGTAGCTATATCTGACTCTTTTTTTATCCCATTTGCATCTCTCCAGTAAATCTGAACTTTTCCTCTTGAGATTGCAGTTTGCTTCTGTGTTCAATGCACATCATCAAAAATTCCTGGTGCAGGAATATACTATATTTGGAGCAACACTTAACTGTATACAGAAGATGGGAGTCTACAGAGGCTTTTAGACTAACTGGAATATCTCACTATAAATGCATCTCTTTAAAAACTGTTACTCTATTTCTGGATGCTGTTTATAAATAGGGTTTTTTTTACCTGTAAGTTTTCTGGCACCATCCCACATGACAGTCTATTTCCCTCCTTACACTTCACTTCCACTCCTTGGAATAATAGTTATGTTTGGTCTGGATCTTCATTTGCTTCTGTTCAGATGTTCCTTCAGCTGTGGAACTTATTTTACTTTTCCCTCAAGCCTAGATTGTTTGTACTTGATCTAAAGCCAGTATTCTTGAGACCTGATCTAGGTGAACCTACTTCTGCAGGGGGGTTGGACTAGATGATCTCTAAAGGTCCCTTCCAACCCTACCATTCTATGATTCTGTGATTCTTATGCAGCTGCTTAGGAGTGATGGGTTAGATGCACCAGCCATGTGCAACATAAGAAGATAAAAGATTTTGAGAGGCAGAATATTTTGCTACCTGATAATATGTAAGAATTAGCTGATATTCTGTTAAAAAAAAAAACAAACAAAACTGGTAATTGTGTCAAAGTATCTGAAATCTTTAATGCATGCTGCAGAGAAGAAAAGGAGACATTATAAATACACGTGCCAAATCTCCTGATAGATAATCTCGGGTTTATGCAGTGACAAAAAATATTCAAACTAAGTAATAACAATTATAGAGCTGATAACATTTTTATCATGTTATGTATTTAAATTGTTGAGCTTGATACTCTGACAATGTTTCCATCTATATCTGGCTGCATTAATTGTGGCACTTGCTTAGTTCTATACACTTCATTCCCAATCTTTCATAGACCACATACTTAAAAAAGAGGTGAGAAACGTTTGCAAATTAGTATATGTGTACTTGGGATGTGGTCTAGGCTTTCCTTCGTAATTTATTTTTTACCTTCTGTTACGGCTTACTTTTTCCTTAATCATCTTTATTTTTCTTTCAAGACTTATTCTGAAAAGACGAAACCTAAAGCATCTTATACCTGATGCATCCGTGCCTAATAGAATTATTAAATCAGGTTTTTTACATACTTGAGATGTTCCTTTTGGCTTATTTTTGGGCTTACTGTTTATTGCATTTTTCCAATAGCAAAATTTCTGCTTTTTTTATTTGATAGTTTTGTCTCTTTCCTTTCAGTATTTGTTTTTGTTTATTTCTATATTTGCCCTCTTTCTCACCTGAAATTTGGCATAAACCACAAAAAGTTGAATCTGAATTGTTTTAATATTTTCAAGTATTATGACAGTTCAGACAACGACCTTGAGATTCCTTGAGCATCTTTTCACTGTCTTTTCCTCATGCTTATTGCATTTTGTGTGGAGAGGAAGACTCACTGCATACCTGCTTCTTCTCCTGTGATTGTCCTCTGTATCATTACATTGGATATCCATAAATCTCGCAGTACTGAAACTAATTTAGATTACAGCAGTTTGAACCAAGCAAATTTAAAATATCATTGATTCCAGCAGTGAAAATTGCTCTTGTATTTTTATGGGGCTATTACAGACCATCTTCCCAGCATGGTTTTGTTTTTTTTTTTCCTTAGTATGCAAAAAAAGTCTTCGCTCTGGGGAGGATGCGCTATGCTGTTTAGTTTGGGCTAGTCAGATTTCTGTGTAGAAGGAGTGCAAAAGAAGTACAAGTACTGTGTTTTCTGCCTCAACGCTTTGCCTAGGGAGAATGCCAAGGCACTGCTGCCTCTCCACAGCAGTTCTGATGGTGGCCTGAGGTTCTGGAAGGAGTTTCCATACCTGCTGCTACAACTGGCAAAGGAAGGGAAGTCTTCACCCTTTTTCCTGCAGTCAGTCTAGCTTTACCTAATCTGTGCCAACAGGTTTTTCTGTGCCAAGCAGCTATGCCAGGCAGTGATGCTGATGGTGCTGGTCGTGGTGCAGTGCCATCAGGAGAGGCAACAGTGCTGCTCTGGTCAGAGTATCAGCTTATTCTGAGCCTACAAAGACCTACCTAGACTAGGGTTATAGCTAAAGTGGATAATCAAAGAGAGGTTCGGGGTTCCTGAAGGGATCCAGGTGCACAATGTAGACAGAACCCACATTAGTCTGGAGAAGTCCTTACTCTAGAAAAATAGTGGAGCAACACACAGGCCATGTTGCCATCCCCACAGCTCTTCTGTCAAGACAGTGCTGCTGTGATGAATCACCCTTCTGCCAGATCCCTGTTCCCAGGATGTTAGAGCTGAGTCTGTGGTAACCGAATTTAAGATATTCTCTATCTTCTGACTTAGAATCAGGCCAGAATTATTAAGAGATTTCAGCATTTGTTATTAGCCTTAGTAAGAATATTTCTGTTCTGCGATGGACTTAGTGCTTGCCAAGACAATCCTTAGTCCAATGACAGCTGGTGTTATCTTAACACTATATTGTAGTAAGTTAAAAAATACCATGTTGCTTTAAAAGCTGATTCCTGTGTCATGTACCAAGTTCAGTCCTAATGTTCTATATGTGATCAACTGGTACAGATGTATCCCGAAATGGGGTTTTTTAAAGTTCTAAAATGATTCAGAGCCATCAAAGAAAGGGCACCAAACAAACCCATAGAAAGAAAGATATTTTCTTGCCCAGACTTCTCATGCTCCATTGCTCTTTCCAGCCTCCTCAGGTTGAGCCGCATCTTTTGTTTACTGTGCCACACGGGACCAAGAGAGCATAGCTGTAGCCCAGCTGAATGAGACAGGCACACTAAACAAGAGTAAATGTGTCTGAATCTTGCTGGCTGCTGTTGCCATCCCTGTAATCCTTGACAAGGGGGCTGCAAACCTGCAGCAGTGGGTTAGCAGGAGGCAATATGGATCCCACCTGGCACAGCTGGAGATATGTAGGTATGATACAGATATGTAGGTATGATATATAGCTTGATAATCGTGTTGGCTTTAATGTAGACTGTAGTAGAGAGTTATGCCATCCTGAAGAGCAATTAGTGATCTCACTGGTAGAGGAGCTCTGACAAACAGCTGGGGAAGAGCAGTGGCAGTCCTGCTCCTCTCCCTGCCTTCTTTGAAGCAATTGGATTTTTCCGGGGGAGGATCAGCCATATCACATCCCTCCCTTCCTAGGAGACAGTGTAAACATGCAGTGTGAATCCTTAATGATTTCCTTAGGAGTAGGTGGCAACAGCACCCTTCCTGCAGCAGGCTATATGCCCTCTGTACATATTACCAATTCCATTATATGTCCCCTTCCAGTGACAGCTGTAAATAAGCACAAGTCTCTGGCAGCCAGGATTCACTCAAAATTAAATTCAGGGATAGGGAGCTGCCAGCTAACTGACTTCTGTAGCGTCATAGCTGTCATTTGAATGAGTTACAGACCACAGTATCCATTCATTTGCGGGCCTCTAAGCAAAAAGGGTGGAACAAATTGGGGCAAATGTCTGAAATTTAATACAGGTTCCTGCAAGTTTTTCAAACGCCCTGCACCCATCTTCAGCGTGGTTATTTTGTGTGGTTAACAGCATTTCCATGTAAAATGGAATAATCTTCTGTTGGAAGCTCTCTTCAGTAGGAAAAAAAATCTCCACGTTTTAATTGATTATGCAGTTAGATGAGGCTTATTTTGCTCTGTTCTAGCAAGGACTAAAATATCTGGGTCGAAGTATCATAGCAGTTGCCTATGCACAATTTACACTCTGGGAATGGCAACTTCTTTTCAGATGCTGAGGAGCAAGACATCCCCCCTCCCTTCCACACTGCTTGTAGAGTGCAGTGCCCCATGCTGATGATGCCAGGCAGATTTAATTGTGCATGCTCAAAGAGAAAAATGACATCCATGCTTGGGTTAGTGCTCTCTGTGGCAAGCTGACAAATCCCCCAGCTGTCAACTAACCTCAAAGACAAGCGTACGTGGCTACAGCTTATGTCTGCTTGCATTCTGCCCATAGGCATTTATAAGCTGAAACTCATATTGGCTGCAACACATTCAGACTGCTGCTGAGAGAAATGTATGGTCTATTTTATGAGTTACAATCTCTAAGGGTGACCCACACAATTAAGGTTTACTTTTGTGACAGACTATAGGCAGGTAGAGAACTGCAATTTTTTGCATATGTGGCAAGTGAAAGAGCGTGATGTTTTTATGGCCACGGATCTGGCTAAGTTGCTGATTGCTTAGGGGAAATAGTTTCTTCCTTGGGATCAGATGGATTATATTTATGTTTTTTATGTGTTTATTGGGGTTACAGGCTGCCAGAGAACCACATGCACACACAATGGCTGTACATAAGTGCCAATATATATCGGCAAATGCAAAGAGGCATGTGTTGCTAATGCAAAATTGGAGGCACAGAGGAGGACTTTTGGCAGAAGCTTTGTCACTTGTGGTGCACTGCAGGCTGTCCATCTAAACCTATCATTACCTGGCACCTATGCTCTAGTGAAATAACCAGACCAATCTGAAAATGGGCAAAAAGCCATCTTGACAGATGGCTTTAACTGTAGGTAACCAGGAAACCATGAATATACATTAAGCATGGGTTCGGAGAGCATGGGCCTAATCTAGGAACATCAAAACAACTGTCAGTTCTGAGCTACTCCGTAATACTGTTGAGAACATATGCCATACCTATCAGACACCCACATAGGGTGAGCTAGAGCCAGCTCCCACAGTTCTGATGAACTCTTGGAATCGCTTGGTTGGACATAATCTCAGCTATAGATTAATCTCATGTTTTGCAATGAACTTTTGATTCGTATTAGAGAGATCAAGAATGAAGTTTGGGGATGCAGTTGCATCCACCTAATTTGCATGCACAGTTGAGATACTCACCCAAATTTCAGGTGATGGAGAAGGCAATCCAACCTCCCTGACACAACTGTCTAAGTAGACAGTAACAGAGGGAAGCTTTGGATATGTTCAGGGAAAAGTCCAGTATGTTTATATTTTGAAGGCATTTGAGTCATGGAACAGAATCTTTGAATATAAAGAAATAGCAGGAAATGCCAAATATTTCTGTTGACTCAGGATTTAGTTCACCAAGCTCTTCTGGTACTGAGCAGACAATACCATTTTTCTTTTTTTGTAACAACCTGATACTAAAGCACTCAGCTAGAAATTTTGGGAATTCCTGGGTTCTTAGCCTCATCAGTGTAATAAACTGCAGATCCTGACCCCATGAGTCCAGATAAGTGGTTCTCACTGTTCTTTGAAGCTGAATCATAGCACAACTTACTGTTGTGAGTCCACAGACAACACAAAGAAGCAGCGACTCCAGGAACTCCTCTCCACTGGTTACTTTCACAGGCTTAGTACCTCATACTCATATACACAAAGAAGCATGTAGACAATATCTCTTTTAGTATTTGAAATTAGTATGCATCTAAAAACAAACACACAAAATTCACTGAGTCTTCTGTGTCCTTTGTACTGGCTCTGGGTTTTCTGAAGCATGTACTCAAATGAAATTGTGGAATGTAAGCTGCATGAAAATAGACCCAAGGCAGCAACAGCAGAATTTAGGGGAGGCACAATCAAAACTGTAGGTAAGTGGAAATTTAAGCTGGCTGAAAACATCCTCAAGGCAACAGAAGGATTTAGGGGAGGTACTCTAGCTTCAGTGAATCCATGCTAATACATGGAGCTGTGATGCTGGGAGCTGGGCAGGATGCTGAAGTGTTGTGAGAATTCAGATCACAGAATCTCAGAGGCTGGAAGGACCTCGAAAGATCACCTAGTCCAACGCCCCTGCCGGAGCAGGACCACCTAGAGTGGGTCACACAGGAACTCATCCAGGTGGGGTCTGAATGTCCTCAGAGAAGGAGACTCCACAACCCATCTGGGCAGCCTGTGCCAGTGCTCCCTCACTCTCACAGTGAAGAAATTCTCCCTTGTGTTTCTTTGGAACCTCTTGTATTCCAGCTTATACCCATTGTCCCTTGTCCTATCATTAGCCATCACTGAGAACAGCCTGGCTTCATCCTCCTGAAACCTGCCCTTTATGTATTTGTAAACATTAATGAGATCACCCTTCATTCTCCTCCAAGCTAAAGAGCCCCAGCTCCCTCAGTCTTTCATCACAAGGGAGATGCTCCACTCCCTTCATCTTCTTTGTGGCCCTGCACTGAACTGTCTCCAGAAGCTCCCTGTCCTCCTTGAAATGAGGGGCCCAGAACTGGACACAGTATTACACATGTAGTTTCACAAGGGCAGAGTAGAGAGGGAGGAGAACCTCTCTCAACCTGCTGCCCACAGCCTTTCTAATACACCCCAGGATCTCCTCTTTCTGTTACCTGAGTGCAGGAAGAGAGCATGTCAGGTTAGGGTGTGTGTATGTCTGTGAATGAAGTGCACTCTCCTGGCAACAGACAGCTTCAGAGAATATTATGTGCCTGACAAAGTTTCCTAGTTCAGGCTGTGCAGACTGAAATTTCCAGGACTGTGGGACCACTGCATAGGCCAACTGTAAATTTGAGTTATCGATGCCTGAGAACTTTTGGAAAGCACTTTATGATTAATCACATAAAAAAATAACCACAAGAAAAGTATTTATTTTGTGACTACTTTTTCACTTGGTTAAAATCAAGGAATTTGATGACTTAAATACAAGATGTTGCTACACAGTTATTTGTCTACAGAACTAAGATATCCATAAGTCTGTCCTAGTAGTAGTAGCAGTATGTAGAAGATAGTCTGCTCTTCACATGATACATGGCTATCTTTACTGTGGAAGGAATGTATGTATTTATATAATGTATCATATGTAAAAAAGGGACCAAGTAAGCTCTATTAATACTTCAGAATTGTCAATGTGAAGAATTGTAATTGTCCATAACTCCACATTTTTAAGGTAGTTTGCATTTAACCTAAATTACTCTGTCCCTTAACTGTGGAGTTAAAATGAAATTTAGCTGTTGCAGATAAGAGTAATGATGTTTATTAATGGTGCAAATCATTAATACACGTGAAAAGAACTTAAATGTGCAAAGCACATCAGCACAAGACAGCATAGTGCTTAAGAGATTGATTTATCCTTGTCTTCCAGGAGCCTTTGTTATGCTAATGATAGCCATGTATTCTTGAAATCCGTTGCCACTCTCTATGCCTTACCCTTTGATTTCTTTATTAACTCTCTTCCCTTGTCACTACATGTACTTGTTAATTCAGATCAGGTTTTGCAGCTTGCGTCATGCCTTACTATTTTTTACCAAAAGGGTTTATTGAGTTCTCCAGCAACTGACATGCTTCCCCTCTCTGCCACAGCTGCCAAAAGGGCCCTCAGATGAGCTGCCACCAGTCAGACTCTGATACTGACGTGTTTCCTTGGTTCCTAGAGCAGTCAAGGAAACGGACCTAATTAATCATTCCCAATCCTCATTAATAAACATAATTTTGGTAACCTAGGGTATACAAGTTCATGTACTCTAGAATACTGAATGATTTGCATAAATATGTAATTTGGCTTTTAGGCACTTACATAAACATTACTATTTATGGTGTCCCTGGGTGCTACTGACTTCTCTAAGGTTGTAAATCCTTGGTATTCTGAAGTCAGGATGCGTGTTGAGGGGAACAGCCAAGAGCGTGGGTGGTTAGCTCACTTGCAGTGATTATCTGCAAACATCGACCACCATGATGCGAGTAGACAGCACGCTTAGTATTATCAGTAAATAGAAAAGCTGTTTCTGGGTAATAATGTCTTTAAGGTTATAAACAAGAGCAAAACATGTAGGTTAATGTCAATTATCAGCTGTAAGACCATTAGAAAGCTATAAAAAAAGCCAAGAAGTACAAAACATTTCTATGAGTTTATTTTGATAGGAGTAGGGTGAGGTTTTTTTTCTGAAATATAATATACTGCTGCAATATGTAGCTACTTCATTATATTTTCTTCAGTACAAGTATGTCTTGCAACGTCTTGTACTCTCTTGGGACTAAATATATATGAAACATCAGCAGCAATAATTTTGTGCTAGGCTCAGAACTCAGCTACTCAGTTTACTATTCAGCAGGATACTCTAGCTAGACTCATGTAGCAGTTATAAAATATTGATTGAATATTATGTTTCTGTTTAATGAAAGAGTTGAAGTGAACACTTACGTTGAAAATTTCAGATTTCAGCTTTCAAAATCATTATTTTTATTATGCTTTTTAAAGAGCACATAAGAGAAATGCTCTATACAGAGCTGTAATTTTTAATTGAAGCCTTTCTCTTTCGGAATATTCATCCCAGCTTCTTAATTACAGTCCTCCTGGCACTTTTGTGTCTTTGCCTTGCCATTTCAAAATGCAGCGTACATATTGCTTAACTGGACATACAGTAAATTAAGTGTAGAAAACTGAAAGGCATTACATATCAGAATGGTGCAGACTGGCAGATCTTGCTGTAGCTTATAAATTTAATTTTTATTTTGTTTTGTCAATAGTACAATTTTAAATGCTATATGTGTCTGAGGAAAGAATAGCAGCTTTGAGGCAATTTCAAGTAAAATTAATTTATACAGCAGTGTACCAAAGGAGCAAGCACTAACACTGTTCCAATTTCTATCTCTTGCAAGTGCTTTCTCTTTTTTTTTCCTTTTCCCCTGTCCTGGTTTAGGCCCATCCAGGGAGAAAAGACAATGATTAGACTCAAGTACCACAGACTTGAGAATTCCTGAAGGGCAGAGAGGGTTTAATTGGCACTTATGATCCCAGACAAGCCTCAAAAGATAACAAACAGAAAACAACACAGAGGTACAATGATGAAGAGCACAAGCAGCCCTTTAAGACCACCTTCTCCCCACCCTCTTGCTGGGTTCAGAGCCAGTGTGTCTTTTTCTCCTCCCCCACTGAGAGGCTCAGAGGAGTAGGGAATGGGGGTTTCAGTCAGTCTATTCCTGATGGCTTCTGCATTTGGCTCTCCTCAGGGCAGGTGGACTCCTTTTTAGTCCCTCCCTGCTCCTCCGTGGGGTACCTCACACAGCCCTGCACAGGCCACTCCGACGTGCATTCATCCCAAAGGCTCCTCTCTGCCTCTTGTGTGGGTCTGCTCTGCGGTCCGCAGGATCTCCAGCACGGCAGTGCCATGGCTGCCTCCTCACACAGTCTCTCACCCATCTGGGTGCACTCACTCGGAGCTGCTGGTGGCTCTCAGTCCTGCCATTGCTCTCCATGGGTTGCAGGGGCACAGCCTGCATCCTCATCATGGGCTGCAGAGGGGTCTCTGATCTAGTGCTCCTCCTTCCTTCCTCCTTTTTGTGGGATCCACATGGTTGCCTCCATCTTGTACCACTCTTACACCTCCTCCCAAACACTTCAAATTCCATCATTAAATAGTGATGGCAGAGGTGCCAGATTGGCCCAGCTGGGCCAGAGATGAGTCTGAACCCAAGAGCCAGGGTAAAGTCCGAGAACTCTTTACTGGATCTGTACTGCAGCCCCCTCCCCCTGTTACCAAGCAAAAGTGGCTCCTTGCTAAACCGTGACATCCCCCCGCATCTTTCTCTTTAAAAATGTAATTGTACTATTAGTGCAGCTCAGTCTCAGCACTAGTGTGGAATCTGAAGAGTAAATTAAATCATCAAGTTTGAAGTCCCAATACTTGTAAAGCCAGCATGAATAACATGTTATGCCAGGCACAGAAGATGGTACCCATTCAGCAACTGCTGTAAATTGAGACCTCATTGATTCTATCAGTGTTTTTCCTTTCTGTTTTACAGAGCACATTGATTTAGGAAGATGTCTTTGACTTATTACTAGTAATGTTAAAATATGCAAAAAGTTTTGGGGATTGATGTGTATCCAAACCCATTATCTAGTTTATTAGCAAATCAGAGATTTGGTTTTAATTACAATTCTACTGCAAATATAATGGATTATATTATATGAATGGGAATGTGGTTCTGAATTTCAGTTACAGATTTTACTCCAGTTCCACTCCCTAGAAATTTAGAAGGGAAATTGTGACCAGGTCAATACTCTCTTAGAACACAGCATGTTTGGCATCGGATCTTTGGACAGATTTCTTGGACCTCCTCGGGAAGTTGAAGGAGTGAGCAATCTCACTCTTTGCTTGGTCTTTAACTTAGCTAAAGAGAGGTGTGAACTTGTAATGTGTCCTGGATAGTCACTCACCTGAGAAGCAACAGGCACTGTAGCATTTTCAGACCCTTGTCTGGCAGTCAGTGGCAGTTGCCTGTGGAAGGATGGAAACACTGAAGGGCTGAAATCCAGTAATCTTTTCTGTTTAGAAACACTAATTAGCTGTCACACAGTTGTGCTGCCAGCGAGCCAGCTACTGTGGTGGACTCTTATTACTGTGATCAGCAGGCAAAGAGCTGAATACTAAAGGAAATAAGCTAAAGAAAGAACTTCTGACTGAGACAAAGATTGCAAAATAAGTAAAAAATGCCCAATATTAAATATTTTGTGTCAGTAAGAAAAGGAAATTCATCCGATGTTCTGTTTACTGAGCTGGCAGAAGCTTGCAGTGCTAAAGGCGATACCCTGCAGTCTTGGAATAAGTCTATTTCATATCACTTAACAATTTTATACAGTAAACATAGCTTTCTTATTTAGGAGTCCTAAAGAAAGAGCTCCTTTCAGAAATTGTTTAGTGGACATACAGAATAACTGAAGGCTGTGTTCAATGACACTGACTGGCGTTGGATTAAATCAATGTTACCGCAATGTAAATTTTGCATGCTAAGGTGCAATATGAGGTGGAATTTGTGATTTAAGTGCATAAAGGTAGACAAGGACATCTGCTAACAAAAAAAAAAAAAAATCTGAAATGCATTTTTGCATCTAATTTCAAGCTGTTTGAGATCGATACTTTTTGTATGTGAAAATCACTTTGCATCTTATATATGGAGATACATTCTGGGTGTCTGCTTTGTATTTATACCCTCTGTGCCTCCTGGGTTTTATTTTGTGTGTATATATTCATAATTTCCACCATAACTACTATGTTAATTTGTCTGTCTACATATTAAAGGTAGTTGTCCAGTCCCACTGTATGGTTTTTCAGCGCACAGATGATAGTGCAGAGCAAATGTCTTGGTGAGCAGTAGGATGAGCATGAGCCAGCAATGTGCCCTCGTGGCCAAGAAGGTCAATGGCATCATGGGGTGTATTAGAAGGGTTGTGGGCAGTAGGCTGAGAGAGGTTCTCCTCCCCCTCTACTCTGCCCTTGTGAGACCACATGTGGAATATTGTGTCCAGTTCTGGGCCCCTCAGTTCAAGAAGGACAGGGAGCTGCTGGAGAGAGTTCAGAACAGGGCCACAAGTGGAGCATCTCCCTTATGATGAAAGGCTGAGGGAGCTGGGGCTCTTTAGCTTGGAGGTGATCTCATTAATGTTTGCAAATCTGTAAAGGAAAAAGTGTCAGGAGGATGGAGCCAGGCTGTTCTCAGTGATGTCTACTGATAGGAAAAGGGGCAATGGGTACCAGCTGGAACATAAAAGGTTCAAAGAAACACAAGGAGAAATTTCTTCACTGTGAGAGTTATGGAACCCTGGCACAGGCTGCCCAGATGGGTTGTTGGGTCTTCGTGTCTGGAGACATTCAAAACTCACCTTGATCAGTTCCCGTACGACCTACTCAGGTACCCTGCTCTGACAAGGGGATTGGACTACATGATTTTTCGAGGTCTCTTCCAACCCTTAAGATTCTGTGATTTAACCAAATATCATTTGTGTAATTGCTTTTTTTGCGTGATCTGGCAGCTCAGCCAAAATTCAAAGTTTCAGCAAGTTTTTCCTTTTGCATTTCAGGATTATAATGATGAAATTCGCCAGGAGCAGCTGAGAGAACTGTCATATTTGAATGGTTCTGAGGATTCAGCACGTGGCCGGGGCATTCGAGGAAGAGGGATCCGTGTGCCACCTGCAGCTCCTTCGAGGTGTGGTAACCTGAGCTATTATGCTAATGACCTTAGAAAGTGTAAGCAATTGTAAAACAAGAATAGTTTTTTTTTTAAATTACAGAAAATCACATACACATCATTGTTAATAAATCAAAACGTTTTCCTTTGAATAGCTTATGTGGTCAATGTTGTGCCACATTCTCTGACCTACAGTTTGCAGGCCACAGTGAGTTGTATACAAATATCAAACAACAAATCAGAACAGATTATGAAGCCAGTAAAGGGTATTTCTAGGAAAGAATATTGTTATGCCAGCAGAGAATTGGTATGGTCAGCAGCAGAAAACCATTGGTCAATAAAATAGTGAAGTCAGAAACAGCTGCATGTTCAGGATGGAACTGTGTTTACCAAATGTTTTTTTTTTTAATATTGTAGATATGTCTATCATATATATGTATATTTCATTATATATTATTTTTTGAAAGGGTAATCAGTTTTATATTAATTTGATTGGGATGTTCTGAAAACATTGGTGTATGAGTGTTTCCTGAATTCTTCCAGGTATTCATACATAGGTAACAGCTCTGCTTGCTCATAAGACCAGTGTATAATCTTAATACACTCTTTCAGACTCATTTTCCACTGTGAAGCTTTAAGAAATTCTTTGCCTCAGGCATCTACCTAGCTAGAGTTCATTTCAGGATGGGTCCTGAGGAATCCACTTTTATTTTGGAGGAAATAGGATATGGAGGTACCTTAGTCTATGCTGACAGAGGAGTTGTTCTTCGATAACTGAACTGGCTGATACTGCCTGTGACCTTTTCTGTTTTCCCCTCAAGGTGTCTATCATATTTTCCCTCATTTATTTTGTTGGAGTGTTTTTTAGCAGTAGTATGAATCACATACATTGGGGTTTTTACACTTTCCATTCATGACCACCTCCACTTAAAGACTTTTTTGGTCTGAGAAACCAATCTTCCTTAGTCCTGAGGTCTCTGAAGGGCTTGTCTTAATAATGATGTTCCCAACATCACTGCAAGAGACTGGCAGCTTTTGAATTAGGTTCAAAATCGTTAGTATACTGGCACTCACTTCCCAAAAAATATCTGACTGTTTGGATCAGTGGTACAGATACAGGATCTTGTATGCATTCACTTTTATCCAGTCAGAAGTGTCAGAGAATACTACCAAAAAAAAAAAAAAAAAGAAGTATTTTAAGCTAAATGAACACACTAATAATGTATGCCAATGGCATAATTATATTTACGGTGATGCAACTGATATGCTTGAAGGGAGAGATACCTTCCAAAGGAACCTTGACAGGATTGTGAAGTGAACCCATGTGAACCTCAGGAGGTTCAACAAGGACAAGTGCAACGTCCTAGTTCTGGTTAGTCACTAGCAGACTGGGGGATGAAAGGATTGAGAACAGCCCTGCAGAGAAGTACTTGGGGGTACTGGTAGATAAAAAGCTAGATTTGAACCACTAATGTGCACTTCTAGATCCTAAGGGCCAACTGTATCCTGGGCTGCATAACAAGAAGTATGACCAGCAGGTCAGAGGAGGTGTTTCTCCTCCTCTGCTCTGCTCACATGGGACCCCAACTGCAGCACTGCATCCAGCTTTGGAGTCCTTGGCTCAAGAGACAGACATATGTCCTGGGTTTGGGTCCAGAGGAGGGCCACAAAAATGAACAGAGGGATAGAACACGTCTCCTGTGAAGAAAGACTGACAGAGCTGAAATTTTCAGCCTGGAGAAGTCTAGGCTTCAGGGACACCTCATTACAGCCTTTCCATATATAAGGGAGAAAGAGAAAGACTTTTTACCAAGACATGTAGTGCCAGGACTAAGTACAATGATTTTAAACTGAAAGAGTGTAAGTTTAGTTTGCACATAGAGAAGAAATTATAAGACAGGGTAGTAGAATAGATTTTCCCAAAGAAAGTGTGGATACTCTGTCTTAGAAGTGTTAAAAGTCAAGCTGAACAGGGCTTTGAGCAACCTGATCTAGTGAAAGTTGTCCTTGTCCAAGGCAAAGGGTTTGAACTAGGGGATCTCTGAAGGTCCCTTCCAACCCCAGCCGTTTTATGATTCTAAAATTGGCTGCTGAAAGTTGTAGTAAAGTAGTGAACATCTCAAGCTAGCACTATGGATTTGGTTCTCTGAACAGGGAATGAGCCACAGACTATAGTGCTATGGGAGACCTCAGCTCCACTAACAGCTCTAGATCTGGGTGTCATGCACGGTTGTACCCAGCACTTAAAATCTTCAGCACACTCAGAGTCATACTGCTATGCAAGAAAACTCACAGATTGCTTCCATGCTATATCCCCCTTCTAATTTGTCATATGTCATCATTACAAGAACCTCTTTTGAACCAGGAACAACTTCTTCTGACTTACAAAGTTCAGCAAGGTGAATATAGCAGAAATAAATACAAGGATGCTAAACCTGTCTGTGCTTCTCTGTATGCACCGTTCTCTGTGCACAGAGGGCGAAAGCAGAATACTGTGCTACTCTTCCTTTAGATGAGTTATTTTTTACTCTCCTTTTGTACTCTCATTCTGCTTTGCCTTGCAAGTTTCTCTCATCCTGCATCATCTTACGCCAATTGGTTTCTCCCACCTTCCAATAAACAAGTGAACAAGAGTGCTGACTGCTCTTGTAGAATAGTTTGAGAGCAAAAGAAAAAGTTCCTCACTCTCTTCTTTCCTGAGAACTACTTTGTAGTAACTCTTCAGTGCTGTGAATTGCAATGATCCAGAATTTCATTAGTACAAGCAACAAGAGGATCAGGTGTAAAAGGCACTGCATTGCTTAAAAATAATACCTTTCCATAATATCAGCTCTGCCTGAGATGTTGCCTAAAAGCGCTTGACGTTCTAGCTGCCAAAACCCCAGAGTTACTGGAGACTTTACATAATAGTAAAAATGTAAAAGCCTTAAAAGTGGGGTAGCAGTTGTCCTCCATCGCTGTAGGCACCGAAGTGATGATTCCTTTTTGCTTCTGCCAGGGGCCGTGGGGGTGCGATTCCTCCCCCGCTGCCGGGACGAGGTGCACAGGCTCCCAGAGGAGCACCGGTGACCCGCGGAGCTCTCCCCGTTGCACCAGTGGCGAGGGGCGTTCCTACTCCTCGAGCACGGGGTGCCCCGGCCATCCCAGGCTACAGACCACCCCCACCACCCGCACACGAAGCCTATGACGAATATGTAAGTAACCGCACGCGTTCGTAACTAACGTGAGCCACGCTCTGTGGTCAGCAGCACCTACCTCAGAGTTGGAACACTCTGGGTCAATAGTTCTTCTGTCTCTACTGCTTACCTTCTGCTGGTGAATTATAGACAGAGTGATGAAATGTGTCTGCAGACCTGTGTTTTGGGTGATGTGGGTTTGTAGAATTGTTCACAGCTTAGTCTGGGATGTGAGGTCATTCTGGGTAGCTCTCAGGGTGTCACAAAAGAGCAAAAAAGATATTCGAAGGATTATATTATAACTGAAAGTCTCTTGTTACTGTAGGCAATAATAGATTGTATCCTTCCTGAGAAAATGGGGCTCTCTTTGTTCTTCTGAATCCTTTTTATTGCATGTAAATGTGTATTTGATTTCAACATTGTGTTACAGATACATTGCAAATAGAAATTCAGGTAATTTTCATGAAAGCTGATACAGTGATATATATTTCTCAAGGAGCAATAGTAGCTGTCACCTTTTCGTATGAGGTGTTAAAAATAATTGTGCTGTAAACATCAAAGCTTTCAAGTTATCCTCATTAATGTTCCCTTCTGGAACTATCACCATAACAACAGATATCCAAATAGAGGAGAAAGTAACATCAAATATGATATCTGACTTTTTCCAGCTGTAGCAAGTCCAAAGTTAAGGTGAACATCCCATCTATTCCATGATCCCATCTCTAGGAGAAGTGTTGAGAAGATACACAGTAACTGAGATGTGGTTTTACTCAATTAATAGTCTTCCTAGAAAAGAAGAAAGTAAATTGAAACAGAAATTATTTTTTGTTGGTAAAGCTTTGTTCAGCCATCTGTATTTGTAGAGATTAAATCATGGCCACTTCCAAATCAGGGATGTGCATTCTGTTAATGCCAATAGCCACAATTGAACAACAGCTGCAAAAAAGGGGAGAAGAATAAAGCCACTCTCTGTCAATATTTACTTCAACATAGTTTCCATGTTTATATTAGATAAAAGCTCTTCTAAAAAAGAAATTTAAAAAGTGTACTTGTCCTTGATAGATAGTATGTTATCTGTTACTATAAAAATGTATGAGACCTTCCTTTCTGTGCAGGAGTGGATTTTTTCCTTATTCATCAGTGACAAATTTAAAAACAGAACCCTCATAATGTAAGTTCGGGTTGTAAATGGAATCATTCTTTCCTTTTTTCGTTTTCACCTTCAGTACTGAGAAATCCCTTAGGGTATTAAACAATTTTTAGGGAAAGTCTCTTAGACTTTTTCTGGATGGTAAATATATGGAAAGCAGGAGAAGTTGTGGGAGATGTATTGTCTAGGTTAGGAAAGCATTCAAGCAGTTCCACGTTGTTTTGAAATGCTTACACTGTTTGAGAACAAAATATAAACACAGTTGAAGGAGTCATTTTAGTTTGTAATAAATTACTTCAATAGAAACTAAACAAATGTGTGTTTCTCTTTTGCCTGGTTAGACAGTAGCAAGAAGCCTATTGCCTTATAGGAAAAAATCAGATGTTTTGGAGATCTTTCCATCTCTGATGTCCTTTCAACGTGTATATTCCACAGCTGGGAATATATAGGCTTCCCCTGATTTGCTGTCACCCACAAGTTTGCAATGAAAATCTCTTGTCATTTTGGAAAGACTTTTAAATACAATCTAAGTCATTAGACTGAGATCTGTTGGTACGCAGATAAAAGGAAAAGTTTACTGACATACATCTACACATGAATTTGTAAACGATATTTTTGGGGAAAACCATTTCTAATTTTACAGGAAATAACCAATGCAGTTTTTGTTCCCAAATAAACCATGACATCACATACCTGACTGGGTGCTAAAAGCATATGGATCTATTTGTTGACCAGCAACAAAAGTCTTGTGTAATTGTTGTTCTTTCACACTGAATCCTAGAGATGAAAAACTAATTTACAATGAATAATTTATGTGGTTTACTTTGTGTCATTTTCTGCCTGTAGACAACCCCTAAGCATATCACAATTTCTTTATGTATTGATATTTTTCGTTTTTTACCACAATATTTCACTCCATTTTTTGCATACTGTATGCAGCCACCATTGGTTTGATTAGTTGTGCTCGTGAATGCACTGTCATTGATTTTTTCTTTGCTCTAATAAAATATAGTCACTTGATTGCTGAGCTGAAAGTGAACTCAAGATATAGAATGGCTGCAGCTGATTATTTTTTTTAATGTTTAAACAGCATTTCCTGAAAAAAAATATTTAGATTTAGCACAACTAATCAGACTTTGTCTTGAGTATTTGACCTTGAAATATCTAAGAGTTCAAATCAGTTTGGATAAGCATTTAAAAGTTTAAATCGGCATCAAAATTATCTAGCATCTAGATATTTTGAGGTTTCCTGGTGGCCTTTCTGAGAGTCCACAAAAGCAAACGTCTAAAGGTTTCTCAAGTGAAGTCTTGTCATTGTGGTGAATGTATTCACATTCAGCATTTTCAATGTCAAGCCCAAGCCAAAGGAAAACTACTTGGAACAACTTTCAGAAATGAAGAAGCTAGAGAGGGAAGGGGATGTAGCATACATACATCGTGCTTTTTTCTTTACTTGCTTTTGAATTAGATCTATAGCTTTTATTTGGTGCAGTGTAGATAGTATCTCAGGAACTTCAGAATACTACCTGCAGTAGGAGGTATGTGAAGGAAAGAAATAGTTACTACATGAACCCTCACTTTATAAAGAGCTCGTTGTGTATGAATTTAGATGGAGGGCCTAAATAACAGCTGCCTTGCAGCTTCTGGGGTCAGAGGGATGGTCTTGGGTTGACAACCTGGTGAATAAATGTGCTGTTCAAAGTGACTGGCCTTAGTTCACTGTTACCAGTCTGTATGTGCTCCTCTTCTGCTGAAGGTCTATCAGAAGGCAGTTCAGAGCAGAAGTTTGGCCTGGTCATTTTTAACTTCCTTCAGAAGCAGCTTCTTTTACAAAGATGAATTTAGCCCTTTGTCATTACTTTTTTAGATATAATTTTACACTTCTAATCCACAAACACCACCATATTGAAGACGTCCCTAGCTGCTGAAAAGGATTCGGAGTTTCATTAAAATACATCTTTCTGTGCCTCAGGTTTTGCTGTGGGATTTTCTTACTGAAAACTACAACGTGATTCCCCATTAAATGCATTATGGATCATACTCCTGCTCCTTCCACATATGCAGTACACAAATTAGTTTGATTTATTGCTTAATTATTCTTTCCTTGCGTAGCAATACATGCCACAACTAGTTGGCAGTGATGACTCAGTCTGGAACTTTTCAGAAGCGCTAATCTGTGTTTTTACTCCCAGGATCCTGAAGATCCTGCAGTGCATGGGAGGGAGGGCAGCAATGCCAGAACATTCCTCAGTTAGAGCTGATGACAAGATGGTTGTTCAGGATTTATCAAACAAAATTTGTAAATTAGGTTCACATTCCATATTGCATTTGGCAGAGATATTTTGAGTACAGAGAATGGTATTAGAACTGCATTGTAATTGCCTCTGTAAAACTTGGATCTTGCACAGTTGTGGTCTGAGATACTAGTGTTATCTCTAGCTGATGTCTTTCCCACCTACAAATCTATAGTCTTTCTATATCAGTGAACTAAGGTAGGAAATGGTAAATGAAAATGCGTTCAAATATTGTTTCAGACCTGCATCATCACCTATATTGACAAGGACAATGGTGAGATTGATTTTGTGTCCTTTTTTCTTTTCAAAGGTTAAGGTTTGTTTAAATAGCCATCTTCTCAAAACATAGTAAGGAAATTTAACATTGGGATCATCTTTACAGATTGAGGTGAAGTTTCTGGAGTCTTTTCTGAACAAAAAATACGCAATTTTAAAAGCTAAGGTCCTGTTGATACCTTAGGAAACAGGCAATAGACATGACTGATGGAGGTTCATGATTTATACAGAAGTGAAGAGTGAGATGTGCTTGAGTAGATCTTCCACTGGAAGGAACATCTACTGAGGCAATAGAGCCAAAATTCAGTGTAATGTATTTTAATCTGAGCATCCAGACCTTTCACTCCAGATTAAAGCTAAGTATTTCAAGGGTGCTTAACAAAAATATAAGTCAAAAACACTGTTCCTGTCAGGTCCTGTTCTTGGAAGGCATTTGACTGGAGATGTATTATTACCTTCTGAATCAGAAGCTAGTAATGAGCTGTGCATTTTTACTCCTGGATAAGAAAAGGGACTTTTGCACAGAAAGCCACTCATATTGATATGAAAAGTTAGATGAGCTTCTTGTATTTTCAAAGAAATATGTAATTTGTTTGCAAGAAATAGGCAAATCTATTGAGAACTGACAGGCTGGTGCAGCTCCTAGGTCTAGGATAGCCAGATTAAAGAGCAATTTTAAATGCAAATATTCTTTGTTGCTTCTCTATTCACTGATCAAAAAAGCCAGACACAGCTTCTTGTTATCTTCTGGAATAAGTGAAAAGCAATGCTTTTAGAAAGTCACTGGAGAAGAATCACAAAATAAGATAGATTGTTCTTTTAATGTCATGCAGTTCTTCCTCTCATTTCAAGCTATTTAAAACGAAAACAAATGCCATATTCAACTGTTTATTCTAAGCTCAATGGTTATTTACATTTTTCAATAGTTTTCAAACAAACTGAAGCAACTATACTCATGTTTATTCAGTGCCAGCCTAGACAATGAAAAGACTGACAATAAGGGACATTTTGTCACACTTCAACATTTTGAAAAGAATAGTCAACATTCGCACGTGATTGCAATCCCCAAAATTGTGGTTGCAAAGACTTTGTTTATTATTTTAAACTGGAACTTGTAAGCGTTTTAAATCCATTATGTCTCCAGCTTCTGAAAGTAGGTAGGAACTGTATGTAGAGACCTGCACTTCCTCTTCATGGCATATTTGTGCTTGTGTTAGTACTTCAAATAATATGTTCACAAGTGAGCAAGTGGTACTTGATTCTCCTACTTTTGAAGCCCAGTCCTGTAATGCCAATAGGATATTCTCTGAGAGAGAGGTCCAGACAACTAAGAAGACTTGTTCCTTAGTGAAATGTATTAGATATAATGATAGTCAAAGAGGAGTTTTTCTTAGCTGACATTTCCAAGTTTTAAGACGTAGCACTTATTTATTTTCTGTGCCTCTTTTTGGATGAAAAAAAATCAATAAAGAATGTTCTGAGACTAAAGAGCGTTTGAATAAAGCTGGAATTATAGACATAGAAATCTGCATGGCTGAACAACATATTGATTAAATATTATTGACTACCTATTTTTGCCCAAGGCACTTAGAAGAGATAAGCTAGATTCAACTTATAGATGCTATGACTTGAAAAATCATATTTTATTTTTACTCTAATACGGATAAACAGGATAATGTTTCTATTATCTGGAAGACTTTATTGAGCTTTAGAAGAATACTGTAAATTATGGTCTCATGGAGATAGAGTGGATTTTCCTGTTATTCAAACTTCAGAGAATTTTGTCCATCAAGAGTATAAATACATTTATTGCAAAAAAAAAAAAATCCAGCAACATAAATACAGAATTAAAGTAGTGGCAACTTTTTCATATTTTCCTAAGAGCAAGCACCAAGTTCAGCAGTAAACCATCAATATCTGGGCATCTGCAGTTCCAGAGTGTTTTGCTTACTTGTGCAAGGTCGAAGTTTGTGTCTTAAGGATGAATAAATAAAACTCGTCTCATAGAATCATAGAATGGCAGGGTTGGAAGGGACTTTTAGAGATCATCTAGTCCAACTCCCCTGCAGAAGCAGGTTCACCTAGATCAGGTCACGTAGGAACATGTCATGAAACCAAAGGAACTGTCCTGAGAGCAGTGCATCAATAAATGTGAATACAGCTTTCAGACTCATCCCTGCTATGAATTTCTCACAAATTGGCAATGTGCTTTAAAGCAGAATTTATTGTGTCATTTGCTTGATTTGTTTTGATTTGATTGAAATAATCATAGTTATTCAATGTACTAAAATTTACTCATAAAATACATAAAGTTCTAACATCTACTTATAAATGCTGCAGAAGGATATCTTGGAGGATAAGCTCTGTCATCTTCATGCTCTCCTTACTTGGCAAAAATAATTCTCTCCTTGACATTAGTTATCAAGTTTTCAGTACAAAATGATTTTCTCTGCTAGACAGAGTCGCAAAGAAAATGCTGATACAGCTATACGTGTTTTAGTATTATACATGATGTTAATACATCTACAACCTAATAAATATTTATATTTGTGTTACAGATATCTAAGTGAAGGGCATCTTTCAGTTGATCATCCAGCCTTCACATGGTCCTTAAATATTCATAGCATATGCAGTTATATTCATAAGATCCTACATAAAAAATATATGGAGTGTTTTCCACAGAGGCAGAATTTGTCTGCATCATGCAGTGTACTATTTGATCATTAAACACTGCGATTTTTCAGGACCCTGTTACCAAAAATACTTGTCACTTGGATCTGTCACAAGTTGTCACTTGGCTATTTATCTGATTTATCTGATGGAGAATGACCTTGTATAGGCATTTGCTGTCTAAACATTATTCACCCATGTTAACGCTTTTTATGACAGGTTACAAAGGGGAGTTATAAACTTTTTTGTTGTTATTGTACACACTCGTACAAACTTAGAGAATTACTGTTGAAGACTTGGGCCAAGTCCAATTTAATAAGCTATTGTGCAGTTGCTGTGTGAACTCAGCTCAGAGAGAAGGCTTGAGTTACCTCTTTCACTTCTCAAAGTTTCTTATCCAGATATAGTCCACTAAAGTACTAAAAAGTTAAATAATTTCAAACTGCAAGGGTCTTCGTGACTGATGAGTTTCCATGGAGCTAGACACATATAAACTCAGTGGTAATGAGAAGAGCTTATTGCAGGCTGTTATTTCTTGCAGAGTGGTAAGCACAGAGACTTCAGCTGTGCCAGGCAATTACAGAAGCCTTGAGCTCTGGTTTCAGGAAAGGCACTGGGTGATAAGACACCATGATGCTTAACATTGTCACACCAGCCTTGCCTCCAGCATATGAGTCTTATGCATGTGGTTTTCAGTCTAGCCTTTTGGTAAACTCAGATTAGTGATTTTATTTTTTAATATAGAGGATGAACAGACTGGTCTTTATAGATTTTGTGTACACCTAATAGTATATCTAGTTTGTGTATTATCTGTCTTAGGCATTTTCACTGTATCTAAAACATGAGCTTTATTATAGTAAAATGCACAGTTTAGAAGCCATTTTAACTGAAAACTTTTATGGATTGTTTTAAAATTGTATTTTAGTCTTACTAGAATTTGAAGGACATGTATTTTAAAATACTTCCTGTTGCAGAAAGTTTTCATTAGAGTTCTTCTCTGTTCTGCTCTTTGGTATATTTGTGACATTGTCATCTTGCAGAAAATACTTTTGCATGAAACTGCAGAGATACGTATTTAGCAACTGCACTTAAAATCAAAGACAAACATTACAGGGCTCAGTTCTGTTTCACTCAGGCTCATGGGCCTTTTAAGCAGTTGCCTCTGTCCATATACTTAATGCTTACTCAGGATAATTGAAAAAAAGAGTTTGCATTTGGTACAATAAAAGGCCTGAAAAGTAGTCTTATATGCCTATGATCTTTTTTCCCTCGTTATGTTCAGTGCATTTGTAACTCTGAATTTCAGTTATACATCAGAAGAGAAATGGTTTTTGCTGGATAAATTATCTCATGTATTTGGATGCCGAGGCACCTGTCCAGCAATATGCCTGTTCTTTCTCGTTGTTTAAAAGCGTCTCAAATATATATATGTGAGCCTAGATTTTCATCCTCATAGGAATGCATATATATCTATCTGTTTGTATTGTTATAGACAAAGCTGCCTCAAGCTGTGCCTTGGATGCAGGCCCATCTGCAGACACAGGGCAGCAGTTGCATCCCCAGAGGCAGCGTGTGAATGTCTCGTTATCTACTGCTTTTGGAAGGAGAAGAATTTATGACCCACCAAGTGCCTCAGCATTTCCAGTAAAGCTTTGCTAGGGTACACAGATACATGCTTACATTCTGACATGGATATGTATTAAGGGTGAGGGAGCCCTGGCACAGGCTGCCCAAGGGAGGTGTGGAGTCCCATTCCTGGAGATCTTCAAAACCCAGCATTCCTATGCGACCTGATCTAGGTGGACCTGCTTCTCCGGGGGGGGTGGACTAGATGATCTCTAAAGGGCCCTTCCAATCCCTACCATTCTATGATTCTGTAATATGCTGTAGACAGCTACAGCACAGAAAAATGTGATCCATTTCTTCCAACATGTCTATCTGTAAGGAATTTATATTGCACAGAGAACTCCTCTGCATCCAGCAATACATATGAGTAACCATATAAGGGATGAGTCTGGAGGATCAAAGAAATAAAATGTAAAGTGTATGTCTTCTTTTTTTTCAATAATATGATTTGGAAAAAATACATAAATATAGAACACAGAAAGGAAAAAGATACTAGCAAATAGTCACAAGAATGCTTTTACTTCTATAATCAGATAGACTCAATGAAGTATATCTAGATTTTTTTTTCCATCTTTACCTTCTTTAGCAATAGTGGCATTAAAGTAACTTGAAAATTTGACAGATAACTAGTTAATGTTGTTCTGAGATGTGCTCATTTTTAAAACAAGATCAGTTATATTTTATCAAAGGTGCAGACTTAGTGTACCTCTTTAAACTGTAGCAAAAATGTTGAGAAAATTGATCTTGTTATGAAACACAGTACCTTGAGTTTGACCTCTAGGGCTCTTAGAAAGTGTAGCAATCACTAGAAGACAGAGATGCAATATAATGGCTCCGGGACAATAAAGTAGAAGACTAGAGATGAAAAATGTTCATTCTCCATACAGATCTGATTTTTTTTCCTGATGAAATTATGGTTGCCTGCATTTTAATACCTTCTAGAGTCATTATAAGTGCTGTTACTCATAGACAGATAATAGCTCTCTTTGACTACCTGCTGTTGTTTTGTAGCTCTTGATGTAGTGTAAAGATCTGTGGAGTGCAACATCTGAAGTCATAAAGAATGCAGTGTTTGTTAAGTGAAATTAGGTAAGTAAATAGTTCTTATATATTAGTATCATAAGAATACATTAATATCCCAAGGACACTCTTAGTACCCTATGCAGTACAGTAAAACTGCAGGTAAATATTTTGTCCAAGTGGAGTATATACTATATTAAACATTTAATTTCCTACCAAGGTACTTTAACTGTAGCCTTGCTGTTCATACAGTCTTCCAGCTCTTCTGGGCCATTTCATGAGTTGCTGTAATGAAAATTTTAATAATCATGTAGACTTGAATAATTTGCATCTAACAGACATTTGGTCATTAAAATAGTTAGTGATAGTATGTTAAGGCTGAATGAGGACACAGCAACTTTAAAGTTAGAAACTCAATATTCTGTTAGCTTTTATTTGGACTTACCAGTCCCTGAATGTGGTCTCTTACTGTACGTGCTTGCAGCTTCATACATGCAAAGCTTTAGAAAGCTGAAGTTAAAAAAAAAAACAAACAAGCACACCAAAAGTAAATCTTATTTTGGGGAACTATATAAATTCAAACACAGTACTGACATGTTTTTATACTTTAGTTTGTCTTTCCCTGTGTTAAAATCACATGGCTTTTCCCAGTTTCTTTTCTCGGGTTTTGTGGTGGATTCTCTGGATGCCAGGTGCCCACCTAAGCTCCTCTGTCATTCCCCTCAGCTGGCAGGGGAGACAAAATATTATGAAAGGCTCATGGGTTGAGATGAGGACAGGGATATCACTCAACAATTACCAGCATGGGCAAAGCAGACTCAATTTAGGGGAAATTAGTTTAATTTATTACCAATCAAAATGGAGAAAGCTAAGGAAAAGTAAAATCTAGATCTCAAAACACCTCACCCCATCACTCCCTTCTTCCTATGTCTCTACCTCCTCCTCCCAGTCCACAGGGGGATGGGGAACGGGGATTGCAGTCAGTTCATCACATATCGTCTCTGACACTCCTTCCTCCTCAGGGAGACGATTCCTCACACTTCCCACTGCTATACTGTGGGGTCTCACACACAGGAGACAGTCTTCCACAAACTTCTCCAATATGAGTTCTTCTCCTGCACTTCTTCAGAAGCTGCTCCAGCATGGGTCCCTTCCACAGTGTGCAGTACTTCAGGAAGAGACTGCTCCAGTGCTGGTCCCCCAAGGTGTCCCAAGTCCTGACAGCAAGCTTGGTCCAGTGTGGACTTCTCTCTGTCCATGGGTTCACAGAACCTGCCAGGAACCAGCTCCATCGTGGGCTTTCCATGGAGTCACAGCCTCCTTCAGGCATTCATAGAATCATAATCATTCCTCCACTTGGAAACTGGGATTTCCAAGTGTTTTAACAGAACTACATCAATTAACTAGATGTATGCAAAGAAAGAAAAAGGATTATAAACAAATAAAAGTAAGTCAATATTGTGTAAATCAGTCTGCAGGGGAGATTCAAAAGGGACCTGTGTTTTCTTGCAAGTTATTTTTTTCTAAATTTAAATTTGAGCACTATAGCTGTGAGAAAAACAAAAGAAAAAAAAAAAACAAGGTAGAGGATCACTGAAATGCAGTTGTTGAGGCTGAATGCATCTATCAAGTAAATTAGAAGCCACTGTACTTTGGTCGTTTTTCACTTTCCTTGAACAGCCGTTTCACTTCCTTGCAAGGCCACCCTTCATGCAAAAACCCTAAACAAATAAATCCAGAAAGTCATTCAGAGCTCCTCTAACTTATTTCTCTTGAGGTAGCTATTATAAGTTGACATTTTGGAAAAAGCAGCAGAAGTGGCTTGGTGTGCTAAATGTAACAGAGAGTAATAAAAGGGGGTGGGAGGAAGTTCCATTTAAACGTAAGGA
>WBNH01002725.1:0-21966 GCA_013401255.1 Urocolius indicus
TATATGATTCTGTGAAACTAAACTTAGAGACTTAATATCTTTTGGGAACACTTTCTGCAGCTACACATGGTTTGCAACATATGTGTAAATACAATAGTGTTGCTTTAAGCTGATGAGATACTACTTGTCATTTCTGACTGCTCCACTTCCATAGTAGAGCATGTTAAAAAGATAGATGATTTAAGATTTGGCATGACATGTGTGTACATGTATATATGAGCACATGGTGGGGGGGAAACCACAAACCTTTTTATATATATATATGTGTATAAATTTAAAAGACATGCAAGCTGTGCTGATTCTTTTTAATTACTCATATTCCTTGTTATGCAGAACTTCCTTAATTTGTCTCTGAACAGAGTCATGTTGGTCAGTAAGGAGGACAGTGGCTATTAACAGTCATGCAACTCCACCAGTCAGATTGACTGTCCTTGTTCCTGCTGGCTGATCTCAGAAGCTTTATTTATCTGTTAGCATGGTCACTCTTATGCCAGTAACATAATACCTGTCCTTTATGTCATCCTTCCCTTGATTCAACCAGCTGATGAAAAACCAACTTTCAGTGGAACTGGATTCAAGTTAAGGCAGGGAAGAAAATGGAAGTATGTTGGAAAGAGTGGAACATCCTTGTTATGCAGGATGAAAAAATAAAAATTGAAAGAAAATTATGTACTGCCTTTTGTAGTTTAAATAAGAGAAAATGGTTACTAGAAATATGTGTCAGTAGTTTAAATAAACTTGCAGATAACAATAAGATTGTGGCCTTTCACATTGGAATTACAGAAGCAGTCATAATTAGGCACTTCCATGTTGGGAAGTGATTTTTAAGGTACTCCAATATTTGTACTATTTGGGGGCCATCTTTAAATTTGAAGCAAATCAGTTCAGGCACATCACCTAATTTTTTAACTGATTGTTTGCTATTGAACCAGGTCAGTGCTTGGAGTATCTTACTTTCTGGGGTTGCTGCAACAACAATTCACTAACTTGAACAATGAAAAAATGCAGTAACTAAATCTCATATTTGGAGAATGACATTAACATGTACAAAATAATTGCTGAGGCATCAGTTATGTGAAGTCTGCAGCTTCTTTTTCTATACTGCAGTAAGAGTTTGAGCAAGTGGTCTCTATAAACTTGGCAATCTGCACAGTGGCTTCCCCCCCTCCTGTTTTTTTTTTTTAAAGCTACTGCTGGCTACATCAGTGTGCTGTGGGCCAGCACGCAGCCTGTCAGCTGACTCAAGTATTAGTTTCATGGCACAGGAGGAAATGAAGTGTTTGATTCCTAAAGTTTTCACTTCTTCGGTACAATGGTGAGCAAGTTGTTGTCTGTTTGGGGGGCTCTTTTTGTTTTTTGACATGATGATGTAATTAAGCAAGTGAATCTATATACCTTAGATTTTGCATGTTTGCTACAGGTGCCCTTTGGATTCGGCAGTTTGGAGAGCTAGGCAAAAACAAGGCCAGCTCCTCCTCTGTTGCCCTTTTGGGGGGAGGAAGGGGGAGTCAGGAGTGATATAGGCATAAAATGACAACTATTACAACTGCATAGGTTTGTTCATATTACTGTGCTACTTGGTACTTTCTCAACGGTTTCATTTTTGTTGTTAAATTTACTGATATTGAGGATGCCTTCTAAAGTTTTAATATTGCTAAGTCATCCTCAGTTAACTATGTGGCATAAAGGTTTATTTTTAGCACTTCAGTGCAGCAGTGCAGTTAGGAATAGAAAACTGGTTTCTCGCTTGACTGCAAATAATTAAAATTTAGAAGTTAGACTACAAGTCATTGCTTCAGTATATGATTTTTCAAGTTTGTCTTTCTGACAGAATTACAGAAGCTGGTTTCAGTGTATGAATTAGTGTTGCCTTTTCCATAACAATCTCTTGTGCTTTGGCTACATGTATTAACATTTCTCAGCAATTTCTAGCCAGTAATCAGGAGAGAGGAAAAAATGAAATCTTTATGCCACTATGGTGAAACAGCAAATCCAACTCTATTTCTGTAACTCTATTTGATCTGCTTTGGAGAAAATGCATATTCCATGACTATATGCACAGAACATCATGTCAAATTCAGAAGTTGAGATAATTTTGTAGGCGTTTTTTGTACGAGTCTCAGTCTCCAAGACTGACAGGGACAAGATGGTGGAGTTGTTATTGAAGAAACTGCATAGGACACAAGAAGCTGCACAATTCTCCCTCATTACAATTCCCAGCTATATGGTTGGGCATACAGGCAATTTTTTGCATCCTTCTCACTTGTTTCGCCTCACTGCCTTCAGTTATGATTCCAGCCTTCTGTTTGCACTTATGGAAAGTGCAATTTCCAGGGATGATCCTTGATCATCAAAATATTAAGAACACAAATATCTATGCAGTACCTACCTTACCTACTTTTCTCCATCAATAATAGTGATTTCAGACAGTAGATTGGTATTTAGTATTTCATTGACTGGAATTCAGCTTTTATTCCATAAGTGTACCCTGGGATTTTCCTTTTTGGGACAGATAATAGTATATTGTATCATTTTGTGGTGTGCTTACTTTTCAGTATTTTGCTGTTCTGATACTGTTGCTTTATCTAGAGCTGTGCTTACAAGTCTGGGCAGATAGTAAATGCAGAAGCATGTGAGAAAAACAGCAAAAGGGGGTTTAAAAGGAAACTTGAGTGTGTGGAAGATTTATATGGAGGAATAAAGGAGGCAAACAGAGGCTCCTAGAGGGCAAAAAAACTCTACTTTCCAGAGCAAACTACACAATGTTTAGTAAGAAAAGACCTGGACATTGTAAACTGGCAAAGCTATGGAATCAGTTCTGTATAAAGATACTGTAGTATCTTTTCTCCTGTCTCTGCCACTTACCTGTCTTCCCACTGTTCTGCTTTTTACCTTTGCTCCTGATATTCTGTATCCTTTTAACAGTTCTGTTCTCACAGGTACAGATTGTGCAACCAATTTGTCAGGCTTAGCTTTTTCAAAATGCGTTTTAGTCAGTTGATACTTGAACTTTCAGCCTGAGAGTCTTGGCTAAATACTAAGTGATACAGTGCTGTGATTGTGACAGTGCAGTTTTCAAAACCTTCTGTAAACAATGATGCAACAATATGACCTGTAGTTTCAAACCTATATGTGAATGTATCTACATGCTTTGTGGAATTATTTTGACCTTTAATTAATTTAGAGGAAAGAGTTTATACCTAGTCATAATTTTTGTTGTTTTTTTGGTGTATAATCACTGTGTGAAATGTGTCTGCTGAGATGTTTACTGTATTGATCTCTTTCTATAAAATTGATATTTTTTTTTTTAATTTATGGTTTTTTGTTTTTTGTTTTTGTTTTTTCTTTCCTCTTTCCCCTCCCTGTGGTTTTGTCGTGTAGAGCTCTGGGATTGAAACTTTAGTGGAGGAGCTTTGCTCCAGGCTGAAAGACCTTCAAAGTAAGCAAGGTGAGAAATAAATCTTTGATCTTCTGAGGCCGTGTATTTGTATATATTGATGGTTTAATGTTCTGAGATGTGGGGGTAGGGGGCAGGCTGTTCATTCAGTAGTTTCTAATGCAAGCATGCAATTTAAAAATATGTTTGAATCATATATTTAAGTAGTTTAAGCAATTCTGTACTAGTACACTCTATTTACCTAAGAGATAGCCATTCACAATTGGAATTTTCTTCCTGAAAACCTCTTTAAGTGTTCATATCCAGCTATGCCTGGTTTTTAGTAAATATTCCATATTCAGCATCCCTTCTCCTCATCAAAAGAAATGAAAATATAATAGGCTTGATTTTGTTCCTTTTGTATATTGATACTTGCAAGGAATAGGTTGGCCTTAAAATAGTTCTGCTTAGCTGTTCCTGTGATAAGCATCCACTGCACAGAGGTGTAATTAAATTTCCGGGCTTTAGGGAGTGATAATAGGGTGCCTTATTTTGTCAAGCTTAGGGCAGGGACATAATAGATAATTGTAGTTCCTGCAATGAAATTTCATCACCCATAAAGGCACATAGCAGCAGCCTTTGACTTACTGATGCCCTTACGTAGTGTAAGGGATATGTGTTTACCTGCTTAAAGCATGATTTTCACTGTTTCCATTTCCTTTTTCTGTTTTTAAACAGTAGTTACTACTCAGCTCATATTATTTTGTGGTATTATATACTGTGACACTTTCTTACTGAGATGTGGTGATGCTGACTACTTTTTTGGATGGAAAAAAAGTAAAATCAGTGTATATCTCACAATATTTGTTGAGCAGTTTACAGATTTTAATATAAATAATTAGAAAAGTATAGAGCCACCTCTCACACAGGAAATATGTCTTTACATCCACCCAAAGCACAGCAAGTGCTGCAACGGTGTTTCCTCTTAGTGAAGCACATGAGAAGTTAGATGCAACCATTCACAAAAAGACTTAAATAGTTATAATTTTTAGTTTTTAAAAAAATAATCCGCTTTCATATGTAGCAATGCTAGAAGGAGATAAGAATTTGGATAAAAAATAACTAAAAATTTAGTAGTAGATCACCTTGGGGGAGTCATTGCTAACCATGAAGTTGCCTGCAGGTTATGTATCCAATCATGCTTGGTGAAATTTGCAGGGTTTAACCAGACAACCGTGGAAAACTTTAATCTTGGGTGGTAACTTTAATTTCTTTCTGTGTAATAACCTGACTATAAATTGTTCTGTTATTTACAGTGTTTTATAGACATTTACTACTATTAAAGGTGCTTTTATTAAATACTGTTATAAAATACACTGGCTTTTTTAATTTTTCTGTTAAGCATTTGGAATTTTCTTCCAAAACAGAGGAGAAGATTCACAAAAAGTTAGAAGGCTCTTTGTCTCCTGAGACTGATTTATCTCCCACAGCAAAGGATCAAGTAGAAATGTATGCATATTTATTATTATTATTATTATTATTATTATTATTATTATCTGAAATACTTTTCTCCTTTTACTCCTAGATTTTCACACAGTAAAGTTCACTTAGTGGGGAATCTTGAGTTTTGTGGATATTAAGAAAAAAAGGTTTTTTCCCTTCCATCTTAATTTTTTGTTCATCTCATATATTTAAATATAAGCACGTGCTACCATAGGCTAGTTTAATTTCTGGCAAAGTCCTGACTGATTTCTTTTGACTATAGCAGAACTCCAACCGTACTGTATTTTAGCTTCCTTAAGACCCAGTTAAGTAGACAAAAGCCTGTAAGTCAAAATAGTGAACATGTTAGACTTGGAGGGAGAGAATCTGTTTCCTGGTTTCAGAGTTCTGTTGTCTGTTGCAGAAGTGGGAAACAAACTCATAAATGACCTTTAAACACTTTACAACTGAAGTGGCCTACTAGTTACCAAAGTACCTGAATCCAGTGTTACTGAAGTACCCAGAAGTTTTATCATTGACTTCTCTTGGAGATGTGACTGCTTCTGTGTTGTTTAATAATAACACTTAGTAGGAACAATGTAACAGAAGTGTTGCTAAATGGATGATACTTCAAGAGACTGACTGTGTTAACGTGCATTTAACTTGAATGACTTCTCAATGCTTTTTAATACGTTTCATTTAAATATATCTAATTCTGTATAAATCTCTTTACTCTCAAACACATACTACTTTAAAATGTGGTTTTCTGCAATGTTTAATCTTGTCTCTGTTGTGCAAAGCTGTGAAGTATCTTCAGCTACTCAATAACTAATATTTATTTGCTGTAGCTTTTTACTGGACAACCAGACTATGTAGAACCTAACAGATAGTGACTTATTTCATAAAAGATAATTAAAACCCCTAAAATTTGGGAGTGAACTGACTGAAATTCAGGACTTCCTCTAAATCAAACATGTTTAAGACAACTGTAGTGAATTGCTACATTACTCCAATGAATCTGGAGTCAAGCCTTCACTGTAGTAAGCACGCACAATTTCTGTCTACAGTGAAGTGTAGTACTCCCTAAAAATGGAATTTATTTGCTTGGCAAGATATTTTTTTAAGATATAGAAGCACTTTTAAAGCTTATTTTCCCCATGTTATCATTGAGATATGCAGATGCCACTCATTGCAGTGTTTATGTAGCACAAAATAGATTTTTTTGGCCATAGATCGGTAGTGGTTTGATGTGTTTTTAGTAATACTTCTAATTGTAATGCCTGTTGGAAGTTCTGCAGTCTGAATGTCACCTTTTTGGTTTGCTTTCAGGTACTATGAAGCATTTCCTCCTCTTTCTGAAAAGCCAGTTTGCCTGCAGGAAATTATGACCGTATGGAATAAATCCAAAGTATGCTCTTACTCTAGCTCCTCATCTTCATCCACTGCTCCACCAACTAGCACGGATACATCTTCTCCAAAGGACTGCAATAGTGAAAGTGAAGCAACGAAAGACAGAAGTACTAAAGTATCTGCCACTGTACAAGAAAGAAGCCAGCAGAAGAAAAGTAAAAATGAGAAAGAAAACAAGTTTAGTAACAACACTGTTGAAGAGAAGCCCGTCTTGTACAAAAAGCAAGTCCGACATAAGTCTGAGGGAAAGATGCGTCCTCGCTCCTGGTCGTCTGGATCCAGTGAGGCTGGCTCAAGTTCTAGTGGTAATCAAGGAGAGTACAAGGCATCAATGAAGTGCATTAAAGTAAGACATAAAACGAGAGAGGTTCGAAATAAAAAAGGGCGTACTGGGCAAAGCAGGCTTTCAGTGAAACCTGGTGAAAAGGCCGATAGAAAAGTCCACAGCGGAAGCAGTAGCAGCAGTAGCAGCGGGTCCATCAAACAGCTGTGCAAAAGAGGTAAAAGGCCATTAAAAGAAATTGGAAGAAAAGAAGCTGGTGGTAGTGAAGGGAAAGATTTGTATTTGGACAGCAGAAATGAAAAGGAATATAAAGAAGAACCCTTGTGGTACACTGAGCCTATCACAGAGTACTTTGTTCCTATTAGCAGAAAAAGCAAGCTGGAAACTACATACCGCAACAGAGAAGATATATGTGACGTGACATCAGAGGCTGTAGAAGAGTTGTCTGAATCAGTGCATGGTCTTTGTATTAGCAACAATAATATTCATAAAACATACCTCGCAGCAGGTACTTTCATCGATGGTCACTTTGTAGAAATGCCTGCAGTTCTAAATGAGGATATTGACCTCGCTGGGACCTCAGTATGTTCTCAACCAGAGGACGACAAATATTTAGATGATATTCATCTGTCAGAACTAACGCACTTCTATGAAGTGGATATTGATCAATCCATGTTGGATACTGGTGCCTCAGATATGATGCAAGGGGAGAGTCGGATTTTAAATATGATTCGACAAAAGAGTAAAGAAAAAACTGATTTTGAGGCAGAATGTTGCATAGTGTTAGATGGAATGGAGTTGCAAGGGGAAAGTGCAATATGGACAGATTCGACCAGCTCCGTTGGTGCTGAAGGGTGGTTCTTGCAAGACCTTAGTAATTTAGCTCAATTTTGGGAGTGCTGTTCATCTTCTAGTTCTGGTGATGCAGATGGGGAAAGTTTTGGAGGAGATTCTCCGATCAGATTCTCCCCCATCTTAGACAGCACAATGCTTAATTCACACATGCTTGCTGGCAATCAAGAGCTCTTTTCAGATATTAATGAAGGGTCGGGTATAAACTCTTGTTTTTCAGTGTTTGAAGTGCAATGCAGTAACTCTGTTTTACCGTTTTCTTTTGAAACACTCAACTTGGGAAATGAAAATGCAGATTCTAGTAGCACTGCTAATATTCTTGGGAAAACACAGTCTAGATTGCTAATATGGACCAAAAATAGTGCCTTTGATGAAAATGAACACTGTTCCAATCTTTCAACAAGAACCTGTAGTCCATGGTCACACTCGGAAGAAACACGTTCAGACAATGAGACTTTAAATATTCCATATGAAGAATCCACGCAATTTAATGCAGAAGATATTAATTATGTAGTTCCTCGAGTGTCTTCGAGTTATGTAGATGAAGAAATTCTAGATTTTTTGCCAGAAGAAACCTGCCAGCAACAAGCTAGAACTTTAGGAGAAATGTCCACTTTGATTTTCAAAAAAAAATCTAAGCTAGAATCTGTCTGTGGTATTCAGCTAGAACAAAAGGCAGAAAGTAAAGACTTTGAAACTACACAAGGGTGTAGTGAAAGCAGTCCACATGGAGATGGCTACAGCTCAGGGGTTATTAAAGATATTTGGACAAATATGACAGACAGAAATTCTGCAGCGATGGTAGAAATAGAAGGAATAGAAGATGAATTGTTTCCAACTGATGTAAATAACTATTGCTGCTGTTTGGATACAGAAGCAAAAGTTGAAACCCTCCAGGAGCCCAATAAAGCAGTGCAGAGATCAGAGTATCACCTTTGGGAAGGTCAAAAGGAGAATTTAGAGAAGAGAGCCTTTGTCTCAAATGACTTATCAAAAGTAGATGGTGGTGACTATACTACACCATCAAAACCTTGGGATGTAAACCAGGATAAAGAAAACTCATTTATACTTGGTGGCGTGTATGGGGAGCTCAAAACATTTAACAGTGATGGAGAATGGGCAGTGGTGCCACCTAGTCACTCAAAAGGGAGCTTATTACAGTGTGCAGCTTCTGATGTAGTGACAATAGCTGGTACAGATGTTTTTATGACTCCGGGTAATAGCATTGCCCCGGGTCATAGGCAATTATGGAGGCCATTTGTCTCATTTGAGCAGAGTGAGCAATCAAAGAGCGGAGATAACGGATTGAATAAGGGTTTTTCATTTATCTTCCATGAAGACTTACTGGGAGCTTGTGGTAACTTTCAAGTTGAAGAACCAGGGCTTGAATACTCATTCTCTTCCTTTGACCTGAACAATCCATTTTCACAAGTTCTTCATGTAGAGTGTTCCTTTGAGCCAGAAGGAATTGCATCTTTCAGCCCTAGTTTTAAACCTAAGTCAATTCTGTGCTCTGATTCAGACAGTGAGGCTTTACACCCCAGGATATGTGGTGTCGATCGAACGCAGTACAGGGCTATACGGATTTCCCCAAGGACTCACTTTCGCCCAATCTCTGCATCTGAACTTTCTCCAGGTGGTGGAAGTGAGTCAGAATTTGAGTCCGAGAAAGATGAGGGAGGTATTGCTGTCCCTTCTCAAGTAGATGTATTTGAGGATCCCCAAGCAGATCTCAAACCTCTGGAAGAAGATGCAGAAAAAGAAGGGCATTATTATGGAAAATCAGAGCTTGAATCTGGAAAGTTCCTTCCCAGATTAAAAAAGTCTGGAATGGAGAAGAGTGCGCAGACGTCATTGGATTCCCAAGAAGAGTCGGCTGGGATGTTGCCAGTAGGGAACCAAGATCCCTGTGTAGAATGCAGTATGAAAGAATCTCTAGATGGGAGGGCGATGGAGAGCTCTAAAGTAAACTGCAGAATAGTGGAGCCACGTGAGGAGACTGGCAGGTTTTGCAGTTGTAAAGCTGGGTGCCATTTCCCCACGTACGAGGATAATCCTGTTTCTTCAGGAGAGCTGGAAGAGGTATGTGGATATATAAAATTACGGAATTTGCAGCTGGGAGCTGATAACCAGCAATTTGTCATGTGACAGTTCAATTTAAATGTTTGTGATTGTATAGCTCTCACTGGAGGTTCCATCTGAACATAAGAAAAAACTGTTATTGCTGTAAGGGTGACCAAGCACTGACACAGGTTGCCCAGGAAGGTTGTAGAGTCCTCCATCCTTGGAGATGCTCAAAAGACATCTGGATGTGGTCCTGGGCAACCTGCTTTAGATGGCCCTGCCTAAGCAGAGGCGGTTGGACATGATGACCTCCAGAGTTCCCTTCAAACCTCATTCTGTGATTGTGAAAAATTACCAATCTTCAGGCATCATGGTGTCATCTTGCATACCTTTAGAAATATATGCATGTATACACTCATGTGACTTTACAGTCTGTTTACCTTAGGTTTTTAGCTTATCTGATTTACATATACTATGTTAAAATGTGCATAAAGTTTTAGAGATGAGATCTTACTGATTTTTTTATTCAAACCTATTTTAAAATTTTGAAGAGGAGGATCTGAAGTCAGTCTTTTCAAGATGCTTACTTCCAAGTAGGAGAATTTGGAGTTGAATGTAAACTTCAGCAAAGAAAGATTTGTAGAAAGGTTTAATTGTCTGGAAGTTAAAATGTTCTCATGTCAGCATAGACAAAAAAAACAAAGCATGGATGCAAAATATCCAGCACTACCACAATACTGTAAGGAGGCCTAAACTATGGGTTAAACTCAGAGTTTTCTTTCAGGTAATTGTAGTTACAGGTAATGATTGAATTGTAATTAGCTAATGATCAAGAGCAAAAATCCATTCCAGCCAAAAATACCCAAATTTTTCTGTCTGTGAGCTCCCTCTGCTCTTGAGAAGAAACTTTTGATCAATAAAATAATTGTGTGGCTATCCCAGAGATAGTCTCTGGGTAGTTGAAAAGTTGCATCTCGGATTTTATTTTCCTCTTCACCCTTGTCTTCCACATATTCAGCAGTTGTAGTGTCTACATCAGGAGGCAATTTTTATTCATTTCCAAATGAGGTCACACCCAGCTGTGCAATTGTATACTCAGTTATAAGTTTGAAACACTAATGTATGGGAAAGCTAACCTTTGTTTTGGTGAAGCTAACATTTTTGTTGAACAAAAACAGAGTTTCTTATTTTCCTTCTTCTGCATTTGTTTCTCCTTTCATTCTCCTCTAAATTTAACTGCTATTGCAGCTTCTTTTCCCAGTGTCTGTAAATTGGATGCCTGTTGCTTGCCCGAGAGTCAAATGTGACTTTTCCCTACCCCTTCTAGATATCTTGCTTCCTGCTGCTTTGTTAACTGAATGGAGATGAAGTGGCTCCAAAAAGCTTCTCTGGAATCTGGGAAGTTTCTGTGTGCCAGGCCTTTCAAAAAGAGCTACCAAGAAAACCTAACAAACTTAAATCTGAACAGATTCTGGAGTTACCTTTAACCAGGAGTAAGCACAATCCGACTTTCTCATGCAATAGGCCATAGTAAATGAACAAATCGTATAATACAGTCACTTGTGACAGCAAGAGTCTTAAAAATTCCTTCCAGCCTGTTGCAGATCTCTTTTCTGGATGCTTAGTGCTCTGTGAGGATATTTATTCTTATCTTCACTTCAACCACTTACCCGTTCAACAAAGTTGTAGATGACAAAGTTGTAAGGAGTTTGTGGTGATTCCATAGTTCACAGTAGCACTCTTCCTGAACACCCCACACGTTCATGCAGTGTGGTTTGCAATTAAGCTCTTTCCTGAAGGCCTAAGGAGCCTGATGACAGCCTAAACTCAGAAAGGCTGACTTAATTAGCCCTCCTTCATTTCACACGTCTTAGAAGGATGTGTGCTCTGGGCTTTTCTGAGAGCCATTATTGTGCATTTGAAGATAAATGGCTTTTTGGCTTGAGAACATTTATCTGAATTTATTATTGTAGTTAAGTCTACCTGTTAAAGAAGAGTTTTTAAAGCATTACAACAATTCTAATATGTTGGTTATGAAGTAAACTTTAATCAGTAAAGATGCTGACCATATTGTGTGCAAGAAGGGGTCTATATGGCATGCAAGTATGTCTTACTGTGCAAATTCTTTTCTTTTAAGAGTTATATTACTTATTTTTGTGAACATTAAATTCAATGTCAAATACCTAGAGATAGAACAGTTTAGCACAAGCATTCTTCCTGAACACCCCACACATTCATGCATGGGAAAAAGTTTTAACTTTAGCAGAGGCTGTGGAATTGACTGCTTAGTACAGATCTATCAATATCTGTAAATAACTTTTTTTTTCAATGAGATTTCTGTGCTTCCTTTTATTGACATGACAAAAATTAAAGTTATTGTTTAACTGACTGTTATCTAAAAAAGTTTGAGTTGTGTTCTGAGGTCTCCACCATTTTTGCATAAATAATACATGTGTAAAAAACTAATGTAGACCACGGTGTAACAGTAACACATTCTGTTTTGCATCACATAAACTTGAGTCCTATACATGCTGTGCAAACATACATCTTTGAATATCTCCTATTTGTAAGACAGCAGGAGAATCTGGTTCAGTTTCTTCTCCTCCCCTCTTTTAGAATTTAGGAATACTATACTGCAGGATAGCTCCTGCAGATGTTCTTCAGAAGTGAATGATAATTACATATCTAGCTTTAAGATTAGAAAAAAACCAAACATCATCCCCCAAACAAAAAACCTACACACACACCTCTGAGCCCCCCAACAATAACAAACTCACAAAGAATACCCTCTGAGTACTGTCCTTTTTCTTCCAAGTAAATATTTGTACTATTGAGCTGTGCAGTTGTTGGTAAGTACACAGCCCGGTCCAATTAATGCCTTGTGAAGATAATAATGCTATAAACCTCTTATCAACAGACTTTCCATGGAATCTAATCTAGTATCTGTGCCCTAGGAATGCTTATACTGTTAGGTCCTTGTGGGTTTTATTAGGATCAGTACAAAATTTTTAAGGTCTGAACATGCCTAAGACAACATGTTTGGGGATGAGGAAACAATGGAAATGTCTATGGACCTCCTCAATTGGCCTGTTAGTTTTGGTGAGGTACTTGGCTTAACTGGAGTAGCGCAACATAAGTGTGTAACTGCTTGAGGGAAGATAAGAGGGATGCCTCTGTACATTGGTTCTGAGATATTCTACCTAAGTTTATGGCATGTTAAGAGGGAGACAAAATTTAGAGGGGTCTACTTTGTGCCTTAAAAATCGTAAGTGAGTGGGAAGAACGTTAAAGAGCATGCAGAGTCATTCATATACAAAGCAAAGGACTTGATTGTGAAAGAGTCATTTTTGGGCTAGCTGAGGGAAGGGTTGGTGCAGATAGTAGTTCTGGATATCTGCTGATCATGGCAAATGATGAAAACACCTCCAAAGGACCTGGAGTTCTAACTGTCAAATTAACAGACATTAATTTGCTGAAATCCTGAAGAGTTAAAGTAGCGGGTTAGTAGCTTTAAAAAGATAAGGGTTCACAATGACAGTGTAAAATCATGATCGATGGAAAAACAAAAGTATTGATTTATCAGAGAGATTGAGCTCAAACTAAGTCAGTTGGCTTAGTAGGGGACAAGGTAGGTAATCAGCTTTTTCTGATCTGGAGTGTAAAATACCCTTTTGATACCAAACTGGAAAAGCCTGCAGTTAGACCGTGAGACAGAGTTAGAATCAAAAAGTTGTTAAATTGGAGACATGGTCTGAAAAATAAAATACAATCTAACAGGAACAAATACAAACCTATAAAAATGAACTTCAAACATAGTGTGAAGAATGACAGGCAAGGAAATTATGTAAAGCAAAAAAGCTTCTTCAAGTAGGTCATAAGCCAAGCATAAATCAGCAATGACATGCTACAAATGACAGCAACGTTGTGATATATAAATAGGAATGCCCTTCTGTAAGAGGGGAAGTAATTACTCTGCTGGAGCTGGAAAGCCTTCTGCTGGAGTACTGGGCTCAGCTTCTATCACCTTGTAACAAGAAAGATGTCCAGAGGAGAGCAACGTAAAATCACTACGTCTGGAGACAGAGTCAAGGAAGTGGGATTGTTTTAACTAAAAAAAAAAAAAATTAAAACCAACACAAAAAGACCAAAAGAAAACTCCAAAATTTGAAGAATCCAACAGTTTTGCAGAAGCCATGTCCATAACTAGTAACAAAAAGCTGTGTTGTACTGTGGGCTCCGATAAACAGAAAGGAAGTAAATGTGATGACCTTAAATCACAGCACAGCAAATTGGAAGAAGAGAGAGTTCAAAACGAAAAATGAGGAAAGACTGGGTGATCTCCAGTACATATATATTTTCAGTGAAATTCAAGAATTGGGTGATTGTCAAATAGGTTTTAAGAAGTTTAGACTCACCTCCTTTTGTTTATTTGTGACCAGCTTTTTGAGCCAGATATGTCCTCTCTAGGTAGCTGATGAAACTAAAATTGGGATTTGATCTTTTGGAGCAAGACTGAATGCATTCATCTTGCTTTGTCTTTCCAATTATTTATGTGTTTCTTGCTTTCTTTCTGATGGTAAAGGGTTACAGAGCAAGTTCAAGGAAACTTGTACTTAGAGATTAATACAACTGTGGTTGGTTAGGAAACCGTCAGTTGAACGCTTCAGATAATATTCAGATCATGATGAGGCTTCAGTGCTTATTCTGTTCAGACTCAGCCCTTGTCAGCACACATTCTGAAAGACTGGAAATACTCAGTGCTGGTGTTTTCAAATTAGTATCTAGAGCCCCTACCCTGAAAGCTATATCAATTTAAGATGAAAAATAATACCTGTTTAGATGGGTAGCTGCAGAATTTAATACAATTTTTCATAAAATACTTGAAGTACCCTTTTTTCCAAGACCTTCAGGTCTTCAGGTCCTTAAAACCATAGACTTCAGCTCTGAGAAATGCTTTGCATAAATTTTACTTGAAGGATAAAGTACCGACCAATGTAACTTTTCTAAGTAGCACATGACTAATCTGCCATATGAACTTGCTGTGGACTCTTGTCCACAACTTGTGGATGTCCAAAATTTGTGATGAAAGCAAGGAAATCAACAGATTTTTTACATATATGTAAACAAAAAATATAAATAAATATTTGAGGAGTTGTGAGTTTTTAAAAATTTATCAATATTAACTTTTTTTACTGTATCTGTATATAGAATGAGAGGGAAAAGGAACCCTACGCTGCTGCCTCAGCAAATTTCTCCTATCTCTTGTTCCTTGGCTGTGTCCCATCTTCACTTTTATCATTTGGGTAGCTAGACCTCATGTTGTAGATGTGACACTATCGGCATCATTTGAGTCTTTTTTTTCTTGAATTCTGCTTCTGTAGTCCTAGACCTGTTCTTTCGCAACTTTGTAGACGTTGTTTTCTGACCTGTCTAAATGCCCCTGTCAAAGGTATTCGTAGAGGTTGGCTTAATATCTTATTATACAGAAACCACATAGGTTATAAACCACAATATACACAAGCAAAAGAGTAAAATGCTCCTCCTGAGCCTTCATTTGGGTCAGGCCAGCTCCTTAATCTGATGTACGTTCACTGAAGGGGCTTGTCTTTTTCCCCAAATCAATATAATATGATCTGCTGCTGCATTCTGGCAGTACAGCTTCATTAGCTGATACATCACATAGTGCTGTCCGTAGCAGTCTTGTGAAGAACCCAGCAGTGCAATAGAACTGTGTAGAACAGTCATTTTCCTTGACCGTTTTGTTTCAAATATGTGTGAGTGGAGGAGATGAGGAAAAATTCCATTGTCTGGAGGAAATGGCGTTCATGGTTCTCTGCTTGTATTCCCTTTTATTCAGTTGTATCCTTAAAACACGTGTTGCCATCATGACTCTGGAGATCAAATGAATGGGCTGCCCATGGAGGTGGTGGAGTCCCTATCCACAGGGATATATTAAAGACACATAGACCAGATGCTGAGGGACATGATTTAGTGGTGGATTAGTGGCTGGACTTGATGATCTTAAAGGTCTTTCCCAGTGAAAATGGTTCTATGAAAGTAATCTTGAAGGTCAAAGGCCTTCTGACCCAAATCTACTGAAAATTCGTAGACCGCTGCAGTTGAAATCAGACAGGATTTGGGGCAGGAAAATCCTGCAGAACTACTGATATTAACAGTGTTGTTTAACTTGTGAATGCTGAAGTCCTCAAGTGATTTTAGATCAGCTCAAACAGAGGTTCTTAAAGAAGCCTCATTCCCCATAGAATGAGGAAGGAAACGCATCAGTTGTCTCTCAGCCACTCCAGTAAGAGTGGGAGTGAAACAGCATTGCAATTGGGTTTGTCTTTGAGCTCTACTTAAGAAGAAAGCAAAATAAATATGAATGGTTTCAGGGAGGAAAGACTTCTACTAGAAATTTCTAATACCAACACCATTGAGAATAATAGATGGGTAACCAAAGAATGCTAACAAAGGAAGGTAGGATCATGGTACTATTCTGGAATTTGCATTTCATGTTTACTAATTGGGATTATTTAATTCACAGAGGTTTTTATAATGACAGGCTGTGCAATTACAGTAAATGTCTAAGCAACTGTAGGAAGAAATGGCTTTCTTCAGTGAATGTGCAAAACAGACACAGCTCATTCCCTCCATCCCCTCCCAAACAAGGACTCCAAGTGGATTTTGTGTGGATAGTGGGTCTTTCTACATCCTTTCTTTCACTTTACACATCTGACCCTAATGCTGGTTTAGAAATTACACGAGTCATTCTAGGAGGGGCAGCGTGGGGTCAAAAAGGCACAAGTCTGAGCTCAAACTGAAGTCCTGTTGGGCTGCTGCCGAGTTCAGCCAGAAGATGTGTCTCTGGCTTTCTCTGACTCTTCTGGTATCCAGGCATTGATGGAAGGACACAGGAGCTGAGGCAGCCTAATCCAGCGTCACTTCAGTCACAGAGCAATCCTGAAGCAAATCCGTAGGCTCTGTCGGTGATTTAGCCTGGGAAGCAAGAGGGCTGTAGCTTGTCATTCCCTGCGAGGATTAAGATGACTCTGCTTGTAACCAGCTGTGGTGCACCCAGCATATCCCCTTTGCAGATGTGACACCAGTGATGTGACCAACTTGGAAGCTAAAAAGCATTGTGCCTGTGGATTTCAGATGCTTCTATCTAGTCAGCAGCAGAGTGAGGCAAGGAAAAAGGTGTAATCTGGCACACATTTCTGAGCACAGGACTTTTGAGTTGCTCATTTGGTTTGAGAAGGACTTACTATTCTTTATAAAGTGATAAAGTATTTCTAGGTTTAGATTCTTGAGGTATGTGATTCTACAATTGCTTAAGGAGGAACAAAAGACAATTAGTTAATTTTCCATGCTTAAATGTCCTCAGATTTACAGAGGAGGCTGGCCAAAAACTCAGTGTTGAAGCTCATTTGCTGCTAATGTTTTCAGTAGATGGTTGCACTATAGTTGTGTTTTGAATCATTCTATCTGATATCTATAGGGAATGTTACAAGCTGGCATTATCTTTTGAAGGCTCATAGGGTTACCTTTATGATGCAGTCATAAAACTAGGGACTGGAGAGCTGTGACAAGCCTTTGGTATTTCAGCCACATCTGGGAAAGGGCTCGAGTAAACTTCAATTACAATTATAATGGAGTAGGGGAAGTATATGGGCCTTTTGAAGTGAATGGATTGAGATTATTTGTATTATAAAGACAAAATATTAATTATGATCAGTTTTTCTTTATGTTGATGCATTAATTCTTTAGTGCAATTCTATGTTACCACATTGATGGTGCTGTTAATTCCCCCATTCAGACTTTAAACATTGCATTTTGCTGCAGTTTCTTGTCTTTCTTTTCTGTTTCATTTTACCTGGAATTACTTGTCACATTGACTAATGCTGTTTCACTGTATTTTCATCTCTTGAGTAGCTATTCTCTCTTGGTTTGTACTTAGATTGTAAAGTGTAGGGGTGGAATTCATCTTTTTGTTCTGGAATTACACAGCTCTCTATGAGCACAGTGTGAGCCGTAAGAGTTGTGGATATTATGTTGTAGTTTGGTAGCCCTTTCCCATTAGTATTAGAGATGGAATAGTGTGATCTATGAGACTTAACAAATTGGTTGTAATACCAGAGTTTTCTCCTTTACATGTAAGTATATTATTTATGGCATAAAGAAGTGTGATTACTGTCTAAACGCTTTCCTATATTGAATACTAATCTGCAGAGAATGAGTGGCAGCCAGGAAAAGCAATGCTGGTGGGAAAAGGCGCTCTATTCTCCCCTTTTTCCTGCATCACAGTGTGAAGGTAAGAAGCTATGCCTGTTTGACTTGCTCTTGCACCTATGTTAGAATGTAATGCTCTTTCTTACAGGTTGCAGTTGTTGCAGATGAATTGGAACTACCATCTGTATTTTTAAAAATAAGAAAGTAAACTTCTGTAGTAAATGATTTTATCTAAGACACAACTGGGATGCCTCAGTTGCATTTGCAACTGTCATGCTCTTAAATAGTCTTAAAATGAAAGTACTTAATAGTCTTAACTATTTTAACTATATTCTATGCAAATAGAATTAATCTCTGACTCTAAAAATATTGTATTACATTTTTTAATATGTTTCAACCTGAACAGTACTCATTAAGTAGCTAATTTTACAAGGATGTGAAAACATGAGAATTCCCTTTTATGGGTTGGTATAAATAACATGCTAGTTATTCAGTCAATGTGTAGAATTTCTCCCAAGCTGGGAAGGAGAGGGATTTGTCTCTTGGCCACTCCTTTCAGAGTGACAGTCAGGAATTCGTGTGTCCCGCACAGAGTGTAAATGCAGCCTTGCCAGGCAGGCCACTCGCAAGCGGGAGCAGGTGTGCTTCCAGCACTCCTTGCCTCCCAGGAATTTGGAGCATCTGACAACTGGCACAAGCCCAGCCTTTCAGTGGACAGGCAAGAATCCAGGCAGCTTCTGTTTTTTCCTCTGTACCCATTTACCTTTTCTGGAGAGAATGCAAGAAGCTAAATAGGAATGTTCTAGATACCAACATGACTAGCAATGCTTTCTGGTGGCAGGGGCTTGGTGCAATCAACTTTTGATCAGAAACCTGGTTCCTTAATAACCTGCAAGTAAGTTAGCCAGTAGTTATTACTGAACTATTTTCGGGATGCACCTCACGGTGCAACCAGGTAAGCTGTGGTTTTGATGCCTAAAATGCCCTAATTTGGCGTTCAGGAGAGTTTGGAAAAGCAATTTATTCTTTGAATAATGATTTTACTCCCAACAATAGAAGTGTGTTGCACAGTGGGAGAGAATAGATTGATCTTACAGGACCGTGATTTGCTTCCTGGACTGGTCACAGAACTCCCCATATTAGAAAAATACTCAGTATTTACAAAATAAAGATACTTAGTGTCCTTTCGTAAAGTTGTGGAGTTTTTTCCACGGTGATAATTGCAGAGGTATGACCGGTCTAATAGCAACTGCAGACTGATACTCTTGAGTTGGTATTTTAACCCGGTAATCCTGTAGGGAATTCCTGTGAGTGAATTGTGTCACCTCCTGGTGAACCTGCAGAACTGCACCAGTTCTTCCCCACTGCCTTCCTCTGAAGAAAAAACGAAGAGACAGTATATAAAATACTAAGTCCAGAAGCTCCTTGATACAGTCGCAGAATTTCTGCAAACTAGACTAATTCCAGGACTTCCACTTTCAGACTAAGTTTATCCTCAGAGTGAGTGTTAGCTGTGTCCAGTTTTCAGTGTGGGTATTTTTTGTATATGGATGTTGATGTGTGTGATCCATAATGTATGATACATGTTGATGTTATATATTGAGATTTACTCCAGTAAGTAGAAACCATGGCCATTTGCATCAGCTTTTATGTTTTTGTCCAGTTAGGGTCAGGCATAGAAATAGAAATGATCTAAAGCTCCATGCAGTATCACAACTTGAAAACATACTGAAGCGTTTATAGTAAAAAAGAGGTTCTTGCTCTTTGCAGTGTACCAGTTCAGGCTTTTTATTGACTAGGGAGCACTTTCTTAGTCATTATTTGGTTATCCAGGTAAGATATGATGAAGGTTCCATAAGGCATTATGCTTATCTCTTGAAGGATGTCAGACTATAAAAACCCCCACAAGCACAGACTTTACATGTCAAGAATGCTTCTCTAGATGCTTTCATTTTGGAAATAACAGTGTTCTCAATTCTGTTTTTTCTTCCTTTTTCCTCTGCCCCTCGCCCCCCAAAAAACACAATGTCAGAATGTTACACAAATGCCAAGGGAGAGAATGGTGTAGGAGAATTTGCAGATGTAAAGGAAACATCCAATGATGATGAACATCTTTTAGATTTTAATATGGTAAGTTTGTCATTGGTTTGTGGGAGGAATTTGGTTATTTTATGAGGGTGTGCATCTTTCTTCCATCACAGTTTTCAGTCTGACCTCAAATGATATTCCTATGAAAACCTTCACAATCTTTTCTTTCCTTGCTTTGTTTTTTTTTTTTCATCTTCTCTGCATCTTGAGCATTCTTCTGAAAATTTCCCTGAGTGGTGTGGGGATTATCAACAATTGTACTTTTGGGAAGTTAAGCGAACTCACTTTCCTTTGGGAGCACTTGGCCTTTGCTTGTCATGCGTGTTAAACTTGAGTCTTCTTTTCTCAACTTCTAATTTCAGTAATCTTAGAGTGGGCTGATGTGCACTGTGAAGGCAGAAGGGACCAGTAACTAGAGGCATAAACATAATGTATGTCGAATTCTGTCCTTGTCACAAGCAAAAAAAAAACCTGATTACTTTTCTGTGGGGGGAAAAAAAGAAATATTGTCTACATGTGCACTTACTGTTACACTTTTAAACTTTATAGTGATGATAGCACTTAAATTTATACTCTGACCTACTCGTTAAAGCTTTACTGATTCATCTGAAAATACATTGGGTTTACTTGAAGTTCTGTGCTTTGTTTTCATGATACTTAATACTTGCTACCAAAATTGGGAGATGGACTTTTGCAGTAATTTTCTAACATGACCTGTGATAACGATGCACTCTGACTGAGTTTGCTTTTGATTCTCTTGCTGTTTTGTGCAAATCCTGAAATTAAGGAATAGGAAACAATAATTAAAGCCCCGCTTTTTTTCCCTGCTGTTCTGCAGTCCTTTCCACATAGGGGACTAAGTCAGGAAAGAGGAGGACTTGTCCGGTAATTGTGACATCTCTTGAACAACTACAAAGCTACATCACCTCCCAGCTCAGAAAAAAAGCAAGTGTTTTCTTTGTTGTTCCCCATCAACACTGTCAGTTTAAATCCTTAGGTTTCTTCTGTTTATGAAGCAAGATGTGCAGATGATATAAATGCTGAGGCAAAACCAAATGGCTTCAGGAAGAAGATCTACTCCAGCGATAGCTCCAGCTCTGAAGACACAGCTTCAGAAGGTGGAAGCGAATGGGCTGATCCATGTGAGGAGGAGCTTTTTTCTCGAACTCAACTATAAACACTGCAGAGTAGAACAGATGAGTTAAAAGTAACATGAGATGGAAAACTATCCTCCTTGAGGGTCTGTAGCTCTAAAACAACAACTTCAGTTTCCTCTTCAGTTAATGGATTCAGATGTGTATTTATCTTTCTCTTCTTGCTTATTTTATAGATGAGGACACAGCTGTCCTGTTGAAGATTCCCCCCCCCCAAAAAAAAAAAAGCAACCTGTTAAATTCTTGGCTATTTGAACTAGATTAGATTGTGTTGTCAAATCAAGAATGGATGTGCATGTGCTTGTCTTAGTAGTACCACTGCTTTTTTGCATCTTAATTGCAGTTATTTTCATTCGTAACTGTAGCCCTACCACTATTACTATCTTCTTAGCATCGCAGTGTCTACAACTCCTTCTGCTGTTCAGAGACTTCAGCTTTCTGCACATTAGGCTTTGTTCTTTAAGAACTGGGAGATAAATACTTAACACTGTAATCTATCAGTGCCTTTCTGAATGCAGGAGAAAAAGCATGAATGACTTGTCCAGTCTTCATTCAGTAAATCTCATAACTTTGAAGTAGGAACAACAGGGTTGTGCTTTAGAGACTTACAGAAACTGTGTTTTCTATCATCTGATCCCCCTCTCCCACAAACCAACACTGAGGATACCATGGTTTGTATTTTTGCTAACTGGAGAAGCCAAGGATTTTTTTTTGTAGGTATGGAGGCAATGTGGTGGGGTTGTTTGGGGTTTTTTTTCCCTTTTTTTTTCTTTTTTTTTTGTCCTTTTTAGCAACTTGCCAATGTGGGGCAGAAGTTGAAAAAAAGTTAACACCAAAAATAGTAAACCACTGGGGTGATGTGTGGATTGTTGTGAATTTTGTAACGAGTAATGAGAATGTTGTCTTGTTGCAGATGATGGCATTCATGTAACCTGCAAAAGCATCCTGTACTGAGCTTGAGCCCGAATGACTGAAACTATCTAAAATGCTCAGAGTGTTCCATGTTCTAAATGCAAAAGGGTCAGTGC
>WBNH01002725.1:33816-71131 GCA_013401255.1 Urocolius indicus
GCGGGCGGAGGCTGAGCTGCGGCTGCGGGCCGTCCCGTCCCGTCCCGAGAGGAGCCGGGCACCTGTCCCGCCCGTAGCGCCCGCAGCCAGGTGTGCGCCGCGCAGCGCCCAGCCCAGCCCAGCCCGGCCCAGCCCAGCCCAGCCCGCCGCCGGGGCTGGCGTCATGGGAGGCCCTGCACCGTGCGGAGAGGGCGAGCAGCGGGCGGGCGCTGTTCCGCCTCGTCGCCGCTGATCCCGCCGGTCCTCCGCGGGGGTGGGAGAGCGACATGGATCGACCGCTCCAGCCGCCGGCCGCCCCCTAGTCCCGCAGCAGCTGCGGGGCGGGTTGGGTATGGCCCAGCCCCAGCACGAGGCGAGCGACGGAGGGCAGCGCTACCCCGGTGAGGCGTCAAAGTTTGTGCGCGGCTCTTCCTCGTCGGGCGGCCGAGCCCTGCGGCGGGCGGCTCGCAGTTGTGCCGGGAGCCGGGAGCCGGGGNGCTCCCGGCCCCCGCGGCAGTACCGCCCGGCAGGGGCCGAGCCGCGCGCTGCCCCCCGCGGCCGCCCCCCGCCGAGCCCNGTGGTTTGGTGGTACCTGCCGTGCGGGGCACAGCGCGGGGCGGATCCCGGCGGAGAGGGTCCCCTGGGCTGCGGGAGGACGGGCGGCTGCTGCTGCTTGTTGCCCATCCGCAGCCACCTTAAAAAGTTAAGAGGAGCGACTCTGCTCCGCCGGAGCCTTCACCGAGTGGTTTAGAGACCGCGGAGGAGGGTGAGCGTGGCTTCCGCTAGTCCTTGGGGAGAGGCGTCGGTTGTGGGGGTTTGCTTCTGTTTCTTTTGGTATTTTAATAAATGAAAGGCTGCCAGCTAGGAAACCTCCGCAGTGTCAGGTCAGCCTCCAAGCGCGTGAAAAGAAATCAGCTTTCATCTCCCCCGCTGTCTCTCTAGTCGAAGTCTCCTAGGCGATTCCCAAAGACAAAATAAAACTGCAACTGACATGAGCTGAAGTTCTCAGGACGCTGCTGTGAATTCAGCGTGCTCTCGGGCTTTTCGGTAACGTTGCTGTGAGGAGGAAGAAAGCTCTGTAAACTGCTTGTGGAGCAGAGGCTTTAGAAAAGCACTGTGACTCATTTATATTGCTTGCCTGACGTAGCAAAAGTGGGAAAGCGGTGAATGAGAGCTTGGTTTATGATCGCTTTCCGATCGCTCTCCCAGCGCTGCGCTCAGAAGCCGGATCGCTGAAGCTCCCACTTCGTCAGGGGCACCGGCAGGGACTTGGATAAAAGACTTCTTAATGAAAAGAAACAATCCAAACTTGTTTTTTTTTCTCCTTTTGCCAGTAAGGTGTTGGCAGTGCTAGATGTGTAGCCTTAATCGCCGATTCTCAGGCTTTGTAGACTTCTGTAGGGTCAGGAATTTGTCGGCAATGTTATGGCTGATAGAATGTCAACATTGAAGTGTGAACCAAGAAATGTTTAACAAACAAACTGAGCTTGATGTTCTTGTGCACTGAGAGTAATCTGCAGTTGCACCTGATAACAGCAATGTGTTTCTTCTTCTTCTTGGTACATACAACAAAAATATTGTCGAATGCATGGAGAAGATAACCTTTCCTCCTCTTTTTTTTTTAAATATCATTTGAGAAGAAAATCAGTTGCAACTTAGTAATTGAGGAAATTCCTTGCTCTTAAAAACTTTAAAAAATGTCCAAAATTGCTCTCAGATAAGTGTTGAATTGACAAGATCTGTGATAAAAATTGAGATGTTAACTCTTTGAGAACTGAGCAGTATGTGTAAACTCTTCTCATGCCTACAAGGCAAGAAGATATAAAGCCAGCTTTGTAGATAGTTACCTTACCATTCCTTCTAAACAAGTCCGCTGTCTAAATTGCATTGCAAGCCATAGCAAAGTTGGAAGAATGTGGCCTGAGTTAGCATTTTCCTGATCTTTGCTTCGGTAGTTTGGCATTGCTGTTATCTTTCTTTACCTTTTACATAAACGTGGATTAAAAGGACATTTTCTTCTAGATCGTAGAAATTATAATTTTGTTATAATAAAACTGTGACTTGTTCCCTCTGTGTAGTTGAGTGATACGCAAAGTGAAAAGCTGTTGTAAAGCCGCTGGTTATTGTCAGAACATGCCTTCTTGCATACTGTGATCAGAATCTGGGGAATGTGAGGCCGCATGGGCAGCTGTACTGGGACAGACCAAAACTCCACCTGTCAGAAGAGTTTACCTGGGAGAGGGTCTGAAAGCAAGACCAAGGTGTGCTGGATATTTCCATGGAGTTCTGACACAGTTCAGGGACTTGCTGAGTTTCTTTTTCTTTGGGAATCCTCACTGATTTTTTTTTTTTCTTCTCTGAGCTTACAAGTAGCCTTCTGCCATCCACAGTGCACTACGGCAGGAGTTATGGGGTTCAGCTACCCTTGGAGTGAATAGCTATGTCCTGATGTTAATTTTGAACCTGGCTACAACACTATATTTTTCTGGTGCCTCTTAGCGCTTCTGTTGTAAGAGTTAATGAGTAAATAATACATACCTACCCCCTCCTTGCCACTTGTGACCTCTGCTGTGTTTTCCTGTTTACCTTGTTATCTCTTTGGGGTATTCACACTTAGGAGATCATGGTGGTTGTAAGACACAGGGTGTTAAGACTTGGAAAAAACGAGTTTTACTTAGGTGATAATTTATTTCAGTAAACCGTGGGGGTTATGAATGTTGTGCAGACAAAGTTGGTGTTTCTTTCTCAATAGTTTATTGTACTACTAATACTCAGCAGTGCTATGTTTAGTATGGTGGTAATGTTAACAATAGTAAGTGAATAAATGATTTATGAAACGAAGTTAGTATTGGAGCGCATGATGCTTAGAATGTTTGCCATCAGTTGTCAGATTTCGCTCTTACCAGTGAGGCAGCTAAAATAAGGAGTACAAATATCACTTCACTGCGTCCTTAAAAACAATGCTACAACAACCTAATGCAGAATTAATCAAGGAGTTCTCCTGTATGTGTTTTGACGGCTGATTACATCTCCAGTTCTCATTTAAAGCCCTTGATGGGTATACTTCAAAGCTTCCCACAGTTTCGCTGAACCGTGTAAAACCTTTGTAGCTTGTTATTGTGTAATTTGCCCCAGCAAGCTGTTGCTGTTACATACTTCTGTATTTGCTGGTTGCCCGTTTAAAGGATCTCTTCCTGTTAAATTTCTTGCTTTAAAAAAAAAAAGAAAGAAAAAAAGAAGGCAAGTTAAAGTAGCTTTAGTACCCGGTGTGGAAATTTATTTTCACTTCTCTTTGACCTCTCTTGTTTACATAATTGTTCAGTGTTTTGAGCTGCTGTATTTACCGTCTCTTCCAAGGCCGCTGGAATGCGTACCTTTTGGAAGCTTAGTCGAGAAGAGCCGTGCAATTAAACTGAAGATAGGCTGCTGCTTGGGAAAATCACTGAGCAGAAGCAAAGGCAGTTGCTGTAGGAATTCATTATGGGAACATGCTTGTGCTGTTTGCCCAAACATCATCAAAGGTGTTCCTGGCTGATTACATTTCTGTACTTTGTTTTCTGTACTGCGTTTTCTAGATGTAACTGTGAATTGTGATAAAGCAAACACCTGCATCCTTGCTTATACAGTTACGTTGTGGGTGGGTATATACTTCAGAGTGATGTTGGGGCTGGGTGGGTGATTTAAGAGCGATTATAATGTGTATGAAGGGATGGATGAGCACAGGGAAGAGCCAACAATCAGACTTGGGTTAGAAAAATAAGTGAATCCAAGAAAGAAGCTCTGAGAACAGGAGATCCAGGTATATGCTATAGTAATTGTAACTAATGCTCCATGTTATGTCACATTTGTACTCGGGCAATCACAGTTGATGTCGTGAACAGTTTGTTGCCTGCATTCAAGCATAGTTGTTGGGGGGAGTGGTATTTGTTGGAGTTTTTTTTTTTTCTGCCTCTTGCAATTTTAATTCAGTGAGCAGACAGGTTTGTGATGTATGCAGTTGGTATGCAAGCGATCACAAGGCTTTAAACTGCAGGCAATGTAAACTTTTCGTGGTGATGTGAAAAAAAGGAGAAGTTGCTATAGCAACTCTATAAGAAAAGTGTACATCTTCCCAAGCTTTTTAGTCAAAACAATAGGTTTGAAACCTTGCTTAGCCAAAGAATTGGGCAGTTGATACATTGATTGATTTAGATGGGTTTAGGTTTAGTTGACTGTTGGAAAATTCTAAAAGAAAAACCTAAAAAGAAATATTCAGGATTATTTCTACTTGACTTTTCCCTAAACTAAGGAGTGGATTGTACTGGAGTGTCAGATTATCTAGTAAGTAGCATTTACTTAGTAAGCTAAATAGTAATTATGGCATACAAAGTACATTTGGACTCATTGTACTTGTTGTGTGATTGAAAGCCTGTAGAAAAAAATAGTTACGATTTAGATCAGTGGAATATGTTTGAAATATGTTTTCTGTCAGTCACTGCCTGTCGGAATCACAGTGGCAGAGTGCATTGATGGGCTCAGATCTAAGTGCATACAGTATATTGAACCCTGGTGTTTTGGCAAGGCTTGGGTGCCATTAGCCAGTGGTTTGGATTGAAACTGCTGGGACGAACCAGTTTTCCCCAGGGAGATGTTTGGGTGTTGTTTTGGGGTTTGCCAGTGGTGGGGGAGTTCTTGATTGATTGGGGTTTTTTTAAAAGTAGAATTGTGGGAAGGGCCTGCTAGAAGCCAACTGGCACCTTTGAGTGCTACACTTGAGAGAGGAGACCAGAAGCAGGAGAGCAGGAGAAAATTCTATCCAGAAAGCAGGCTGTTTGCAAGATGGGAAGAGCGTTCTTCACTCCTTCACAGCCCAGTGTTTCAGAGTGAAGAAACCAAAGCAATATGAGCATATTTGTTCTGCCAACTGCTGCAGAGTAATTGCAGTGCAAACTTCTGCAGAGCTGTAGATAATTTAGGTATTCATATAGAAAGAGAAGATCTATGCATTATAGTAATAATAACAACAACAACATAGTGTTTTTAAAGGGCCAGTAGAAGTTCTGGGAGCCAGGGCAGGAGTCCAGACGGTGTTCCAGGTTTATAAAAAGCTGCATTTGTCCATGAGGACAGTGCATCTAACCTGCAGCTCATACTTGACTGCCCTCTCTTTCAGGATTGTTCAGATTTAGACTGGAAGTAGGGTACTGATGAGATTAACTAAGATGCTGTGTGTCCCTGGGAAGACAGCATGAATGTATATTGCAAATATGAAGGACAGCAATCCCTGAGTGCAGTAAATACAATATATTTGCAAGTGTCAGTTTTACTGTATGTGTACTGGTGAAGTTCATGGTGTGCATTGTCAAAACATTGACTACATGAACAGCTTTATAGCTACTCAGGTTTTGCATCTCTTCCTTAATGCAAAACTGGTACATTAAGCATTCTGTTTGTGACAAACGTGTCATCAGTTTTGTGGTTTACAGAAGAGTGCCAAGAAATGTTGTTTAATTGAGTACTTCAGAATTTTGGTCTAAGTGTATGGAAACAAGTTTTGTAGCCCCCCAAACAGACATGAATATACATTTATGACTGTATAAAGACAAATTTCAAATATTTGTCTTAATATTGACACGGAACATTCCAGCACTGCAGTTTTTATGGTATGTGATTTCTTTTGCAGGAGACGTATATGAAACAAACACTGGCACTCAAACTGCTTATGGAAAGGTTTTCCTGCGTGATGTTTTTTTAGAAGTTGTCATTGTCCTGATTGTTGAAGCAGGGGAAAAGGATAGTAACCATGTGCAAAAGAGGATGAGTAGCTTTTAATTAAAAGGTTAAATTATGATAGGAATGAATGTATTAAAAAATAAAACCCAAAACCTAAATCAAAACAGCCAACAAAATGCCACAACTTTCCTGCAAACTCATGATCTAATTTTTTTTCTTTCTTTTTTACCAGTTACCAGTTGGGCCAAGACAACTGATGCAAATTTATCCGACTCCCTAAATGGTTTGAGCTGCATGGGAATTCTGGACACAAGAGTGGGCAGCAGTACGCAGGGCCTTCAAAATTTGAACTCTGGGACCCCAAGATGTCTCTCGTTGCCAGAGTACGGGCCTGGCCAGCTGTCCAGTGCTTTAGAAGATTGTCATAGCCTTAAATCAGTGGATTCTGGTATTCCAACCCTAGAAATAGGAAATCCAGAGCCTGTTCACTGCAGCGTGTTAAATGTGAAGAGAAAGCAGTCAGAACCTGATCTTGTTCCTGACAGGGCTTTTCAGAGCGCATGCACGCTGCCGCCTTACGTGCCTGCACACTCTCAGACTAACGAACATGACCACGCTGTGCGAAAATCCTCTACTTTCCCCAGAACTGGGTACGACACTGTCAAGCTTTACAGTCCAACTTCAAAGACACTGAATCGAAGTGATGATATCTCTGTCTGTAGTGTTTCCAGTCTTAGCACGGAACTGTCAACAACTTTATCAGCTAGCAATGAAGACATTTTGGACTTTGTGGTCACGAGCAGTTCAAGTGCAATCGTGAACCTTGAGACTGATGAGGCACACTTCTCGGATGTTACCCTGAATTCCACTAAAGACAATAGTGACCAGAGCCAGCAGGAGTGTTGTCAAGAGACAGACCTGGACAGTAAAAGAAAAATACTGGGACCTTTCACAAACTTCTTTGCCAGGTAAGGTTTCTGTAAAGTAGGTTTATGTTTTAACAGTGAGGTTAAGTGAGATTATAGGAGCAAGGTCTTGTGTGGTGTTTTACTCTGAAAGAGATAATAGCTTGCTTTTTTAATGTAAATGGATATTAACATACTGTTTTCTGAGGGAGTAGGCAAATACTGCTAGGGACTAATGCTCTGAATCTTGCTCTGTATTATCTCTATGATCTATTGTAGCCTCTTAAATCTTGTTAAATGATACATAGAATGGTAGGGGTTGGAAGGGACCTTGAGAGATCATCTAGTCCAATCCCCCTGCAGAAGCAGGTCCACCTAGATCAGGTCACATAGGAACACGTCCAGGCGGGTCTTGAAGACTTCCAAGGAAGGAGACTCCACAAACCCTCTAGGCAGCCTGTTCCACGGCTCCATCACCCTCACAGTGAAATACTTTGTCCTTACATTTAAGTGGAACTTTTTGTGTTCCAGCTTCATCCCATTACCCCTTGTCCTGTTCCCTCCATGTTACAGTAAAAGCAGTTCTGAACAAGATTTTTTTTTTTCCTCTGAACAGGGCTTTTCTTCCTGGCTTCTCCAATGATGCCTTTTGTGATTTTGGCCAAGGTCCTTAGTCTCCTGTCACATAAATATAAAAATATAGGTAGGATCCATACCTACATTGAAAGTTTGGACGTCTAAGGGTTCAGAAGTGGTCTAGTAATGATGGGAGTATTTTATTGCTCGATATCAGTGTATGATGCTTTCCCAACACTTGTGTGACTACTGCGTTTTTTCCAAATCTCAGTTAGTTTTGTTAACACTTTTCTCCTTAATTTTTGTATGGAATGAGAGCATCTGACATTTTGTCCCTCAGTTGTTGAAATGAAAGCATTAGCCATTCAAAGCAGTTACGTGAGCTCTTGTGCAAAGAGTCACATACGTGTGGCCCTTGTATGAAGGATAAGATGTTCTAAAGGCAAATCCCCAGTGAAAATGGTGAATGAGGACTAGTCCACTTTTTGAAGGTTTTGAAGTTTTTTGTTGGTAACTTTTGGGGGTTTGTTTGTTTAAGGCTTTATATTGTCTCTTATTTTTAAGATCTAGTGTCTGAAGTAAGACATTTTGAAGAAAGGGTTCTAGAAATAAACTTTAGCCATGCAGAGTTAACTGTATCTAATCTGTTTTGAACATTGCTTCAGTTAATCTCTCTTTCCTTATGCAATTGAATGGACTGATATGAATAAGCTGATAAAACTACTTAAGAAATTGTCAAACATTATTCTTTGAAAGGCTGCCTTATTTGCCCAACTTAAGAGAAGCAGTTTCTTTAGACCTACTAAACTGGCTGAAGCCTTTATTGATCTTTATTCTTAGGTTAAAGTTTGAGTACTGTGCAGCAGAACTCCAGTTATCAGTCATATTTGAGGTGTTGAAGGTTTTTGTGGACTTCTGTCTGTTTGTTGCCATGGAACCAGACCTCATTCTGAAGCAGGAGGCTTCAAAGTACTTGAAAGCATGAGCTTTTGTTACCTGTTCTGGTAGCACAACTGTTAACTCAAACAAATGCTGTCCTTCAGCCTTGGAGGGAGCACAGTGGAACAGACACATTTAGACACTGCTCAAAGGAAAATGTTTATCTGCTTCTCAACATTTCTTATCTAACAAAATAAAGCCATCTGTGCAAATTCTGTTCTAGCATAACATCTAATGGTTCTGCCAGTGTTACAGAAAGGGTTGTAGTCCTTAGGCTGAGCTTTTTAACCTCAATCTTTTCAGTTACATTAAATTCAAGAGAACAAAGGCTGTCCTTACAAAGCTTTAAATGAGGAATGGGTAATCCTGGTCATGTCGTGACCTTATCATGACAATTAAGTTCAAACTGGGAACATCACCTTGAAGTTCCAGGTCTGTAACCTGGTTTTTAACTTCCACTTTCTGCTCTGTTTTGAAAAGAGTTGCTCACTATTTGTCTGCACTTGCACACTATGCACCCATATTTTGTGCATCCATTCTCTTACGTTGTGTTGACCTGGTGGTGAGTTTCGCAGGCAGTGAAAAAGGAGGGAGCTTTTGAGGATCCTTCTGTGTCACAGGGAATACTATCCATATTTGTGCTGTCAGGCTTGTCAAGGATCAAAACATACTATTGCTAGTTTTTGTTGGTATTTTCAATCTACTGTCCATGGGGTTGTAATTGCTTCCTTTGATGTTCCCTGGAGTTTCTGTGGGCTCCTTGGATTCCCAGAGCTTAAAGGAGTACCCCAGTAAATGAACTTGTGCCCTGCAATATTTTCTTTGGAAGTAACTGACTTCTAGGGACCTCCTACCTAGCTCACCCTGCACTGCGTGCCCGGGATTGGTACTCATTAGAAGAGGAGGTGGCATGTGGAGTAGTATCTTTGAAGACCAGCTTGCTCAGAAGGGAGCTTCTTGAAGCAGTTTCTAAGAAGTGCAGTGGTAGATATAAACAGAGTTCCAGAGAGCAGCATGTTCTCAGCACTTCACTGTGCTGAAAACGGTTTCACCTGAGAGTCACAGTCTTGCAGATTTAGTACATAAACCTTCCCATTTGAAAAAGCAAAGATGAACTATGGCAGGAGAAGGCCAAGTTGACTTGGCTCTGGCCAGTGGCTGGCACACTTGTGTTCACTGTGGAAGATCCCAGCACCTGAGTGTTTTTTATACAGCCTTTCTACCTTCCAGCAGCCTGATGGTCGTGGTGTACTCCTCTGAGTAGTTTGAACCACCAAGAGTGAAGATGAGTCAGTTTTTGCTCAAGTTGTTGACGTTTGGTAAAAGGTGAAACCTTGCTTCTTGAAACAGCAGCTGTGCTTATTGAAACCTGTCTGTGATCTGAGAGTGTCTTTGTTCCTCTCAACTTGGCAAGGCTGCATTTGCTCTGTGTATGTTAGTTAAGATTTGCAGCTGCCTGTAGAGATAATGCTGACAAAAATTAGATGCCTACAGTTCTTTGTCACGTGCGTCTAAGCTGCTTACTTATCAGTTAAGGGTAAATCTTCGATTGTATCAAGAAAATGCTTAAAGAAGCACCTGCTTTGGAATGTCTTATTATTTCTTAGCACTCTTATTAATGAGATTGTGTGTTCCATATCAGCTATGGCAGTGTCTGCGGTGTTTTATGAAGTGTTCGTGTTGGCTTGGGGTTGCAGTTGAAAATAGAGTTGTAGGAGAGGTCAAAGAAAGGACAACCCCATTGGATCATTGACTGTCAATACAGGAACCTTCAAGGGCACTTGGGAACAGAGTACCTCCTGCCCTACCTTCTTGAGAACTAAGGTGAAGAAAGTTTCCCAACTGTTCCTCTGGCTCAGTTGCTGTCTCCTGCAGTTTGAGGCCCTGAACAATATGTCTGTTTCCTCAGGCTGTTACATGTCTCTTTGGGTGTGACAAGATGATCCAAGTGAGAAAAAGAAGGTGCTTACACATAACTTCCCTCTTGAAAGAGCTTAAGGCATCACAGGTACAGTGCTGGGTGGAGTACCAGTGCTCTCAGTAGGCTCCAGATTGGCACATGAAAATGGATTATTGCTTCTGAAATCAGCTCTAACCCAAAGAAAGAAACCTGATGTGTTGATGTTCCAAGTGTCACATGCACTTGTGTCAGCTCTGAAAGGCTGGAGGTCTCTCACATAAAGCATGAATTGGAATTCATTTTCTTCATTTGAACAAACATAGGAACTTGGTTGGAGAAATATTGTGAGCAAGTAATTGGCTGGGAGACAAAAGAGTCAGTGGCTTGTCTGTCCCTTTGCCCTGGTGACCCAGAGCAGCGTAGATTAATGAGTTTTGCTTTTGGACTTTGCTTCTGCACAGTACTGTTGAAACACAGACTTTTTAAGTGGTTGGGTTTTAAACAGCTTTGCTAATTCAGGACCATCGTAGAAGTCATACTTTTCATTTATTGTTTTCATTCATCATTTTGGAGACTGAGGATGAGCCTTTATGGTTAAATGCAGAGTGACCATACTATGTTATCAGCTACTCAGTTCCTTCCTTTTAATCGACTATAAGAATTTCGAGCCTTTATTTAGTCAATTGCAATGGACATTATCTATTTTTCCAGGAGTCTGGATCTTCTTTCTTTTCAGGCTACTGTGAGACGTTTTTTGATCCAAGTGTTCTAGTTAGTGGGCTCTCAGGAAACCTCCACAGTGAATAAGGATTACGCTTGAAGGAGAGTGCTACATTTTACTGTTTCCAAAGAATCTCTGTATTTTCCAAGAAGGCTTCTGAAGCAGGATTGGCATCTTACATTATACACTGAAGCATAAACCTAGTCCAGACTCGACCTTGTAGTCTGATAAGAAAAAGGGCTTAAGTTTTGAAATAATAGCTACTGGTGTCAGCATTAAGTGTGAAGTTGTGAATTTGATACGTTTATGTCATGGATACACACTCATATGTTTTGAGGTGTCTGGTCATGCATAATTTGGAGTTCTGAACTTAGGTCTATTGATAGCACAGGTAAGTCATCTGTGTTTATGAATAGAACCCTTTCATAATGATGTTTATTGCTTTTAGTGAGAAGACCGTTTATGGTACTTCTCTAATTTTTGTGTGAAAAGGAAAGTAGAACAACAAGGAGCATTATAGTGTTGAATTCCCAGTTTCATCTCTGAAAGAGCGGAATTCGCTGACCATAGAAGGGAACAGAAAGGATGAAAATAATTATTATTCACTAATCTGAGATATTGAACTTTAAATATGATGTTGTTTCCTCTTCTGTGCATGTTTTACGTTAAATGAAGCCAATTAGATAGAGTATAGGCTTCAAGAGGAGACAGGCTTAGAACAGAAGTGTGTCAGGAGAGGGACAGATGTACTGTGGGGGAGGAGATGAGTACACTGCTTTTAACTACAAATGAACAAAAACTAGCTGAGCTGCAGGTGGAGTTGTCCAGAAGCTGGGAGGAAGGATGCCAGAAACCTAGCCTCTGATGGGGCCAACCTTCATAGACACCCAGAACAAGCTGCTTCACTGGGCTCCCGAGTGCTGTGGTTGGCTGACCTTGTGGGATTCACGCTCCACTTGGAGGAAAAAGTAAAAAAAGCAAAAGGGAATTTAGTAGCAGTTTCATCCCTCTCCTCGCCCACCCCCCCCCCCGCCTTTTTTTCTGAGTGCTTATTGACATAATTGTTGTTAGTGTTGGACATCTGAAAGTGTTGAGGAGATCTGAAGGAAAACAAGCTTCTATTTCAGTGGTGTGGGAAGCAACATAGGCACTATGGATCTGTATTAACAAATGGTACTGGAGATGGTATTTCAGCAGCCCGTGAAGCATTCAGGTATACTCATCTGATGGGTGCTTCAGTCTTCAGAATGTGATTTTGAAAACTGCTTATCTGAAAGCCACTTTCTACTTGAGACAAAAGAGTTGTGATCTTCCCCTCCTCAGTACTTACTGTCACATCTCTGTGAGAATGAAAGAAAAAATTGTAGAATTTGTCTGAAATAAACGTTTTCTTAAGGCAGATCTTCGATAGGTGCAATGTTAAGAGTTCTGTAAAGACAAAGCTTTTTCTTTTGATGAAGGCTGAAAATTGCTGGAAATTGTACGATACAATTTGGAGAACTTCTGTCCTCTAATTCAGTGTGAAATTTTGAACTTCATAGTGTGGCCTGTGCTCAGCTATATGATGAATAGAAACTGTTCACATTAGCTTTAATCCTTATTTTGTCTTGGTATGCAATGACGTAACTTTTGTTTAGAATGACTGTTCTGTTAGTCCTTCCTTAAATTTTACACAACATCTTAATTGCGATTTGGTCCTTTAGAATAAAGGGAAGTTGTTTGTGCAGATAAAATGTACGTTATTTAAAGTCCTGTTTGTGTGAAACAAGTGTTCAGTTACTCAACAGCAAATCTAAGAGGCTTGTTGGCGTTATTTTTTCGTTATGGAAGTTAAAGTCTGCAGAGCAGTGCTGTGAGTTTTAGGGGTTTGGGTTTTTTTTAGTAATGGTGCAAAATTATGCAGTGAGTGAAGACTTAATTTGGTCCAGTTATTATTTAAGTTGGTAAATTTGTTGGTTTCTTTCTAGATGCTGGTGGGAAGCATTAGCAAAGCCTTGTGCTGAGTAGTGAATGAGATTTGTAGCATAAGTGGGAGTTGTATGTTGCTTGCAGCATTCCACAGTGATGTTTTCCTCCCACCGTTCCTTCTCTATCTCCTCTGTGGGGTTATCTTGTGGAAAGCTTGTAGTTGTTCAGTTCTACTTACTTTTGAGTAAAAAGAGTTACATATGTTTTGATAGTTATATACAAATATTCAGAAAATAATTCAAATGAATGAAATTTAAGTTTGTTTTCATCTGATTCTTTGTCTATATGAAGGTTTAGTGAATTAGTGGGTTAGATGATCTTTGTGTCTTCAGTTAAATTGCAAGAACTTTGATAATTACCCTTTGTTAAAAGGAGCTGTGGGAGAATTGCATGGGCACTGGGGAAGAGCGAGAAGATCAGCATGATCACTGCCATGTGATGGTCTGTCTAATCAAAATATAATTTAATGGTCAGCTGATTTTTTGTTCCCTCCTTTTTTATGAGCAATACGAACTGTTGTAAGTTATTGAAAGTACAGAAATAGCTTTTAAAAAAATTGAGTGTAAAGTGTGTTTAATTCCGGGTCAATATTGTGGGGGAATGCTGTGTATGCTTAGGGTTTTGGAAAAATGCAGTGAGGAAGGTGAAGTTAGATGGAAGAAGTATCAATTCTTGCTCCTTGTTTATTTTTTTTTCTTTAATACCGTCTTCTTGTGCTATGTAATCCATGGGCAGGTTGGAGTCAACATTAACTTTTGGTTTTAAACTCTTTATAGTCTCAAACAAGAGATAGTTTGTTAATAAAATTCTGTGTATGGATGAATACTTGTTTAACAGAAATGGTACATGGAGACCACGGGTTCTCTGGAGCAGATGTATATGTTTTTATGCCTTACTCTGAATGTTTGGGATTCTCTTAAATACATGTTGAGTGTGCTGGCAGCAACAAAAAGTGATCTATGAATTCATCTTTATGAAGTGTCAATCTCAACTTGGGCATTAGTTAATTACTGTTCTAAGGATCTGTCTGTATTAAGCCTCTCTTTGTAGTCCTTAAGTGACTCAAAGGTTTTCAAACTGTACTGTAAGAATAGTAAAGAAATAATCCTACAATAAATGAGTCATCACTCACACCTTACATTGACAACTGATATAACCAACTTCCTATGTTTATTCTAATCATGAAGTAAGGTGAGGGATTAGTTATGTTGTTTAACCCCAGCTGGCAAATAAGTACCAGGCAGCCACTCATTTATTCTTTTTCCCCACCCTGGTGGGATAGGGAAGAGAATTTGGGAAAAACCAACAACTCATGTGTCATGATCAGTTTAGTAATTGAAAAAGAATAGGTAACAATAATAGTAGTAATGAAAAGGGAGGTAACAAAAGAGAGATATAAAGAAAACCCAAGAAAGACAAGCGATGCACAGTGCAATTACTCACCACTCACTGACAGATGCCCAGCCAGTCCCTGAGCAGCAGTCCACGCCCCTAGCCAGTTCCTCACAGTTTATATACTGGGCATGAAGTTCTGTGGCATGAAATAGCCATTTGGCTAGTTCGGGTCAACTGTCCTGGCCATGCTTCCTTCCAGCTTCTTGTCCACCTGGTTGCTGGCAGAGCATGGGAAGTTAGGATAAGCACTGCTTACCAACAACTAAAACATGAGTGTGTTATCAACATTATTTTTGCACTAAATCCAAAATACAGCACTGTACCAGTAACTAGGAGGAAAATTAACTCTGTCCTAGCCAAAATTAGGACAAGTTAGTTCTTGGACTCCCCTTCTGAGCTGCAACTTTTTGCAAGTACAGAATCACAAAACAGTTCCGATTGAAGGGACTTTTGGAGCCATCTGGTGCAACCTGCTGCTCAGTGCAGGACTGATTTCAGCACAAGATCATGTTCCTCAAGACCTGTCCCAGTCATTTGTGAGTATATCCAACGACAGAGTTGCTGCAACCTCTTTAGGCTACATGTCCAGGACTTATCTACTGCTGCTGTTTTGTTTTGTTTTTCTCCCCCTCCCCTTTCATCCAGTTGGAGTTTACCTAGCAGCAGCTTGCTGCTTCACCTCTTGGTTTTTTTTTCTGTTTCCATCTCTGAATGGTCATACAGGCTAAATGAACCTACCTCTCTCAGCATCCTCACCTGTATGTCATAGGCCTCAGCATCCAGCCATCATAGTGGTCATCCACTGGGCTTCCTCTGGTTTTTTCTTCTCTTTCTATTTTAGTCTAGGGGCCCAAACTTGGGTACGGATATAGTCCATGTACCATGTAGAGATTTTAAACATTTTTTCCCTTTTGATCTTGCCAATGCAAGTCAGTCCATGTTTAATCTTTATTGCTGCAAGGTCTTATTGCTGACTTTTTGCTTAGGAAGACAATTAATTCCATTTTGAATTTCTGTGGTAACAGTACTGCAGATCAATGCAGAAATCTGCTTTCAGACTCTGGAAATGGAATTTTGGGTTATTTTGATAACATTGGACTAACTAGGAATTTTGCCATGTAGAAAAACACCTTTTTGTGTTGCTAGTTGACTGTAGTAGTTTGAACTTGACCCAAATACTGCTTTTTGTATGAGTCTGAACTTGGTGAAACTCCTGTTTCTGTGAGTTCTGCAGCATTTGCATGACAGGCCAGCACTGTGCATCATCCTCATGCAAAATGGTTCTTGGCTTGCTGCAACCACGCCTAACTGATAAACATATAGGATTATTATCTGATTTGTCTTTTCATGTCTTTGACACTTCAGTGCAGTCAACAGCTGGCTGCTGTTTCAGCTTTTCTCCTTTGTTTGCTGAAATAAGGACTACCCTCTAAGAAAAAAAAGGTAAATGCAGAACATCGTTGTCTTTATAAGCTGCTTATCAAACCCTGCTTTTCTTTTTCTCAGAAATCTAAAGAGACTTTCAAGTTACTCTATTCCAAGCTATTGGGTATCCTGTACTGTTAATTTGTATTGTATTACTTGTCTCCCTCAACTCTGGGAATCTTTATTCAAACCCACAAGTATTTGTTACAGTGTGAAGTTTCATTATTCTTGGTTCTTACTGAACATACTGGAATGTCAGTGGTTGGAAAACTTTGTTTATAAAATGTGATAAGGATTTATAAAACATAATTTGTCATTAGTTGCCTCTTTCCAAGGTAGGTCAACTTTTAGACTGTCCGTCTCTGCTTCTGTTGGGTTTGTTTATCCATAAACCAAGCATTGTTCGTCCTTTACCTTGACCTTTGGCAATCACTCAGAAATAAAATTCAGCAAACCTTGCTTTTGTACGTGACTTTTGGAATCTTGTCTAAAGCATACCTTCTGACTATTGATGGAGAGTCTTCACTATTTCACTATAGCCAAAATACTTCCACCTTTTTTTTACTCTGTTGGGTTTTCTGTTTTGTTCTGGATTTGTTGTTGTTTGGTTTTTTTAAGTAAAAAGATGATTGAGAGATGATCTGGGGTTGGGAGGGTGGAATGCAAAAACTGACAATCATTGCATCTAGTGAATTTTTATTCTAGAAACTAGTGTCATCTGGTCATGGGTTCCAGTGTCCCACAGTCAGAGTTTGGTACTCAGTATGCAGTAAGTCAGTCTTACCCACAGAGCTGAGATATTTATTTCATGTTGGTGCAAAGATAGGTGCTAGGTGGTAATTTCACAAAGCTAGCACATCCCAACAGTACCTCCTGTGCTATATTTATACACAAAACGTTAGCATATTTTATGTTCTGATACATATGTATTGTTACTCTACTTAGTTATCTTTAGTATTCTTAGGACTGGCATGTAATGAGTGCACGTTTAGTTCACTCCCTCCACCCTCTTCTTTTGGATCTGGGATGTCAATTGGGTAAATGGGCTGTGAGCTGATGATCCCAATCTCCTACCGCCACCTTTGCTTTTCACCCAGTTATTGCTGCTTGTGCAGCCATGGCCTCTGGCACCTTGTGCAGCAGGAGGCTCCATTCTTAGCAGTCTCTCCTTCTTTGAGAATTCGAGAATGCAGTAATTAGCAAGACATGCATTATTTATACAAAGTAATCAGGCTCACACCCTGAAGCTGATGATTAATGGTCATTGTACCTCAGCATCACTGTAGTCTAGACATAAACCAACTTATGGATTTACTTGGTCTACACCAGCTGTTGGCTTATACCCGTGGAGAACATAGATTTAGGATTTCTCAGAAAATTTTGGTAGATCTTCTGGCAAGAGTTTGTTCTCAAGCCCCTCATTTCCCTAGTCATCAAGATCTGTGTTTGTTCCTCCACTAATCAAGGAACCAATATTTACTGTGACAGAATGTGTTGCTGATTTTTCAGGGTTTATTTTGTGTGTGTCTGAAAATTAAGTGGGCCAGAGTGCACACTTAGAAAGTAGAGGCAGGAATCTTTCATCTGTTTATTGAGGGTAAGTTGTGAAGGTTATGGTGTTACACAGACATGAAAGATCATTGGAGCATGAGAAGAAAACAATGTTGTTGTACCTTTTGCCTAAATTCCTAGTAGAGTGAGACTGTTTCCCAGATGATGTTAATAGAATTTGCACCATGCCCAGGTGAGGTGGCTCGACACTTGCGCTCACAATGCAATAAAATTTATGTTAATATATTTTTAAAGTACATTACTTAAAATGTCTTCTTTCAATGTAGGTTTCTGGATGTCTTGTGGAATAGTGTCTATGGAGGCATCTCTTACACTGTGTTTGTGCTCAACATGGGTTTACTTAGTTCTTATGATTAATATCTGCTTACTGTCAAATTCTCTACTTACTGTCAAACTCTTCGGATAAAGTCCATGATACACTCCAGTCTTGAAGGGCGCAAGATCTCAGTGCTCACTTTATCAGAGAATTTCAGGATCTTTCTCTAGAAATAATTGATTAAACAAATATTGATTTGCCTCACTTCTTTCCTGCTTTTTAAAAATACATGTGAGTCTGATACTAATTTGAAATTGTTTTTCAAGACAATTTTGTTCTTCAAAATCTGAACCTCTTGAACTTTCTCCACTGCCCTTACTTTTCACCTGCGCTACTCATGAGACTGTAAGTCCTTCTGGTTGTTAATCTGCATGACTGTTCCAGTTGTCTTTGAAAATAACCTTCTGGATTGAAAGACTAGTTCAGATTTGGATATGGACATGCATCTGGAGAGTGGGAAATGTTGAATGTGTTTCTAACACTTGTAACAAATTTATTTGCAATAGCAACTTAGATTTGGGTAAGTGCAGATAAAAATTGCATCAATCTATGAGTGAGTTTAGTCAGTTTCCAGTTAACTCTTACTCTTCTTTCTTTAGAGCAACTATCTTTAGGAGGAAAGAACCTGTTTATTTGCAAACGTAATCTCTAGGCTCGGTCAGCAGTGTTCAAGCGGTCTACAACAGAGCAGCATATCACTTCTCTTTCACTCACAACTGTCATTCCATACTGCAGAACTTTGTCCCTGGAGCCACATCAAAATAGTAACAGCTAAATTGTCAAGTCATTCCTTTCAGATTCTCTGAAGAACCGAAACACTCCAATTGTGAAAACTCCTAAGTCCTAAGCTTCCATGCTCTTATATTTCAGGGAACTGATGTATCTTGGGACTTCTGGGGAAGAAAACCCCAAAACTAGGCATTGCCTGGAAGCTCAGGAGTAGGGTGTATGTGTGCACCAACAGACATGAGTGGGTGCATGTCTATCAGACCCTCTCCACTGCACCCTCCAACATCTACTGTCTTGGAGCCCACCCTTTTTTCCTGTTGTTGGAGAGACCTGTGCGAGAGAAACAGTTCCTTGATTGCAATGGCACTAAGCTTCAGAGGTATCTTTAAGGGATAGAGTATTGAGCCAGCCTGACTGGAGAAGACTGTGCTTAGTTTTCCTAAAATAAGCAGTTGCAGACAGTATAAAATAGTTAGCCTGTTCAATAGCAATGCAAATGTAGCCTATGACACTTTAGTGGCTCCACAGTAATGATAATGCAGACATGATGTATCATATAAAAAATCCCTATCAGTATCTCTGTTGTAAATCAGCATAATGTACCTTAATGGTTGTGAAGAGGACAATGAGTCTGAGACAATGATCAGCATGTGAACCTTTCTTTCCAGGCATGTCAATTGTTTTAAGATTCAACATCTCCAATTAATTTTTTGATCTTAAAACACTTGTAACTAAACTTTTGAGATCTTTTATCCCAGGTTTGCTGAGTTTGTCTTTGGAGTGAATATCTCTGTGTGTGTGCTTGTTTTCTAACAGAGATTTTTTTAGTCCTTGGCAACCTGTATTTTCCATTAGGTAAAACTTTGTGGGTTTTTTTTTCTGAGAGTTATGTTTGCTTAGAAGTGAGATTGCTTAGTACTGTTTTGGAAAATCCTAGGAAGCTGTATAAGCATGGCAGGAAAGGAATTCTTTTTTGTGTTGTGGCAGAAGAAAAATGAAAGCTTTTACTGTGAATTATTGCTCTAAGATAGATAGATGTGTGTATAGGGCAAAAATCATTACTTCCTTCTAAGGAATGTTTAAGGATCTACTTTCAGCCCAGAAGTCTGAGATAGTGGCTTTATCAGGACCCCATGGTGTTGTCCAGATTTATTGCAAAACTCTGCAGAAATCAGACCAGAGAACATTCCACAGTATTTTTTTCTCCCTTTAAGTTTTCTAAAATCAAGTGCAAAGGGAGCAGCGTTTCTCCTGCTCCTTCCATGCCAGCTCAGCTGTCATGTGGTTTACCATTGGCTTTTTCCAATCTGGAGCAGATGAGAGTTTAACAATGCTGTGTGTTCGAAGTCAAAGCAAGAACAGGTTGTAGTTTGCTGGTTTACACCTGATTGTGCTAATTTGTGGCTTTTGATAATGTTAGACTTTGTGGGAGTTTTGAGGCTTTTTGAAGTGTATAAAAAGAATATAAAGAATGTAAACATCAGCAAAACAATAGGACTTAGACACATACAGAGAACAGTGAAAAAGAAGAAAGGAAGAGTAAAGTCGCTCTGTACAGAGTGGGAATTGTATATTGATCAAGTTTCGTGCTATCAGTTCTGGAAATCCCTGACATAGCGCAAAGAGAGGATGAGATGCCTTAGAACATACAGTGGAAGTCATACAGATAGAGAAGAGTGAGCTGAGCAAGTACTATGATATCTGCTAGATAAGCTGTAGAACAAATCACTTATTATGATGCTTCCTCTAAAGGGAAAACAGAGTTAGGATTGTGGAACTGAACTAAAAGTGAGTATGGGGGATTGACTTCTCAGGGTTAGTCATCTTAGGCAGGCACCTGCAGCAGAGAGCTATTTTACTTTATCATTGCAATTGATCTTTATTTTGCTCTTATAATCCCTCAGAGATGGAAGGGATTGTTGCTTGTATATACTTGTGCCAGCAATCTTCGATGTGAATATATAGTGAGAGAAAATTACCTGTTGGTCCTTCAATTTTCATGGTTTTTTAGTGCTAATGAAGTGTGGTGAAATACTTTCACTTATAAAAGGAAATTTGAATGTGCACAGTTGTCACATATAAAATGGGCTTCCTTATGGGGCCCTTGCAAATGTCCCCAGTGCTAGAAGTTCTTGTTTTCTCTAAAGACAGAGACAGTATGTAGTCTGGAATTTAGTTTGGTTGCTTCTGACATAGTAACAACCTGAAAGAAAACTTTTTCCAAGAACAGACAGCCTGTCTTGTTATTCCTGTCACATTTTCCTTTTGATTCATGTTTTTAAAACTTGGTTGATATTTTTCCATTTCGAATTAACTGAACATATAAACAAAAATAATCTCACATCCATCTGGCTTTACGTTTTATTTCCCTGGTAGCTACCTCAAATGATCATACAAATGCATCATCTCAGCCTGTTGTACATAGATGTCATGAACTTGGACAGGGTTAAGAAGATAGGGGGTCATAAGGCCTTCAGACAGAATGAATTCTTTATTTTGCCAAGGTGAAAGAATTGCCAGCTGAGATACCTTCTTTGGAAATTGTTTTTATAATAATGTCTTTTTTTTCCAAGCACTTGCAGTTTTAGTGATAGCTGTGTAGTCAAATTCCCTGATTAGTGCTCTATTTGGCTTGTAAATCTCTTAAGTAGTGTTACAGCTATAACGATGAGCTACAACAGAGTTTCATAACACTGAAATGGAGTATGCTAGTCCTAGAAACAAAACAAGCCTTTGGTTTTGAACCAGTAGTTTACCTGTGGAATTAAAATTTTATGCTTTGAAAGAAGTGGAAAGAGAAAACATGTCAGTATGTCTCTACATTTTCCATGCTGTTGTCTTTCCCGACAATTTTCTCCTACATCTTTGTACTAGGTTTTATTTTATGTGATGTAGGGTAGAGGAAAGCTGACAAGGTTTTGTACAAGCACAGTTACTGCATGACTTTGACATCAGTTGTTATTGACTTGTGTGATTTCTATACCCAAACACTTTATTCTTATCTTTAATATGATAATCTGTTCCTGTTTTGGGTTTCAAGGTAACTTTACCCTTGTGATATAAAAGCATGTGATCATTCCTGTAAACATATGCATGTTTAAGGATGCCAGTGTACCCCTATTAACTGTATAATACATTCCATTGCATTCTGACATTTGTGCCTCAACTGTTTTTCTTATATTAAACATTTCTTGTGTATTCCAAGCATTGTTATCTCTATTGGTGGCTTTATGGTATTGCTTGTGTTAGCTGATCTAAAGTGGCCAGGAAAACCAACTTTTTAGGGTTGCAGATGTGTATTCAGCCCTTTTAGAACATGAAGCTTAATACAGTTCTATTTCCCAAACTGCCACCCTTCATGAATAGGAAACAATCAGAACTTGACGGATCAACCCCCACTAGGCATTAAGGTAATAATGGTAAGGAAATGCAGTAATGCCAGACTGAAAGCATCCATGGTATGAAGGTGCTACAGCTGCCTGCCGACTGAAGCAGCAAAAATGCTTTTGTCTCATTTGGAATTTTCTTTCAAATGAGGGAGTGAAAGCCTATAGTTCCTAGAAAAACCTACCAGAAGGCTTATAAATAATTGAGCTAACCTGGGCATATTTGAATATTCACTGAACTAGAGAGTAGGACAAAAGAAAATTTGTTACTTTAATAATCTAGACATTCCATGGATGTAGAGCTCTGTTGCACTCTTGGAGGAGCTGAGTGTCACCAGAAGTATGAAGACTGACCTGTACTGTATGTCCTCTTTTGGAAAAACATACTTGTGGTATGAATATGCAGGTCTGACATATCAATTCATGATTAAAAACTAGCAATGTCAATAAAAATAATTTCATTTTCAGTGAATTTATGTATAGATTTATGACTGTTACAGTGTTTAAGCTGGTTAATTTGAGACTTCAGAATTAATGTGTTTTGATAACTGCTTTTAAGGTTATACAGAAAAAAAATCTTTCATGAAAGTAGATCAGATACAGCAAAAGACTAATATGTCTGAAACTTTTTTGTGACTTTTTGTTTTTGGTACTACTTTGTTGTAATAGGCAGGTGGAGAATGTTTATGCAGCAAGAGATTTAGTGTCTTAGTCTTAAATTTTAAAAAAAATGAGGCTGAGTGATCTAGAGGGAGGCTAAAATAGAAGGCCACTTTCAAAAAGTTACACATGAACTTTTTTGTTAATCTACTAAAAATCCTTATTTAACGAAGTCCATTGCCTAGTGTGGTGATAATACTGTGTGATGTGCCTCTTGAGGATGGGAAGCATTGCTTTCCAGCACAATCACAAGAGGAACTGGAATATGTGACTGGGATACCTAAAGTTAGCAGATTGTCTGTTCTTCTGTTTATTACAATTAATCCTTTTTCTTGTTTTTTTTTTAATAGGAATTTATTTACCAGAAAGCAAAGTGCAAGATTTGAAAAACAAAATGATGTGGGATGGAGGTTGTTTGGAAAACAACTCAGAGAAAACTCACAGAAAGACCCAAAGAAAATGCAGAAGGTATTTATTTAACTCTATGTTAGGATTAACAGTGAATGCAGATGCCACTTTTATGATCGCTATATATGACTGTAAAGCCTCTTTATTGAGTTGCACACAATTTCTTGGTCAATATGAAAGAAGGATCTTCATTAAAATTTTACTTCTATTATAACAATTCTGTTCAAAAAGAAGATCCTCTATGTAGTCATTACAAGGAGTGGAAAACGCATACCACTTTAGTATAAAGCATTTAATGTGAAAATTCAAAGTATACAAATGCATATTGTTTTCTTATAGTCAAGCTTTGTAGGTATTTTGAAAGTCTTTCAAATTTCTTCATTTTTTATAGCTTTCACTGGTTTTGTAGCCCTGGTTTCATGGATCCATCTATAATATACCAATTGAAGGGAAATTGTTTTCTGCTGGGTTTTAAATACACTGTGAATGTGGTAGAGTGACAAACTTGTGTTGGAATGCTAGTTTCGCCTCTTCCTAATTTTCTGAAGTCTTTGCTGTTTGGAGGCAAAGTTTTCCAGGTGTGGGCTTTGAAAATTTGTTTTCTGTTTTGAAATGTTGGAAGAATACAATACAGTTTAGGATAAGTGAATGGCATATAATTTTTTTTTCTTTGTACAGTATAGTTCAAAAGGGAGTATGTATTGAAATTGTTTATTGAAGTGGTTCCCTGAATAAAGAAGAACTTTTAAAGCATCAGAAACACCAAAGGATTTAGGTTTCTTCCTGTCTTCGTTGCTAGTTCTGACACTTGTTTTTTATTTGTGTGTCTGTTGCTTACATGTGTCACTAAGATCCACGATGTGTCAAATTTTAGCAGCTGCTTTTGGGAACAGGGGAAGAGATGAAGGGATTATACCAAAGTCCTCAGGCCTTCCTTAGTGTGTCATAAGGAAATAAAAAAACCCAACATAGTCAAACCTCCTCTTTGCAACACTACATTTCAGAGGACTGGTTCTACTACAGACAAACCCAGGTGAATCAAATGCTTTCCTAATGGGGAGAAATCTTGTGAAATCCAACTATGTGGTCAGTAGTTCATGAGCTGCTCTTTCAGTGAGAAGAAAACATCCTTTTTCAATCTGTTTTACTTAATCTGGAGTTTTAGGGTTTGCATATAGGCATTTTATGTGTTTGTGGCTTTTGTTGTGTTCCATTCTGTTCTTGTTTCCTTGTTCAAACCACTGTGGGAACAGGAAGGTTTGCGCAGTGTGAGACCGTGTAGTAAGGACTTGAAAACCAGCTGCTGTATGTGAAATGAGAACACTTAATTGAAGGACTGTGGTGCTTAATTTGGAGTAGAGTGCTCTGCAAATCCAGGTTTGTCATCTGACTGTTCTTTGCTGTAGCTTGGCTGTTAATTTAAGTGAAAACTAAGGAGCTTCTTGAAGTTGTCACTGTGATCAGCCATTCAGACTTGTAGATAAAGCTGATCTTGATACAATTAACAGTGTTAACAAAATGTTTGCTGAAGGTTTTTGATGACACAATGGAAGAGATTTAATGATTGCAGTGCATCGTATTGTAGTCATCTGTTCTTTGGAAGTGGGTAAATAATTTAGTAACATCTTGTGGTTGTTGCTGTGAAAGTTTTTATCTCAAGGAAGAGCGATCTTAGACTGTGAGTATTCAGTGTTCTTAGAACATTACAGCTTTCGGTTGTATTAAATTTGTTTTTAAAAGAGTAGATATTTGTGGTAGTTTGACCCTGGCTAGATGCCAGGCGCCCACCATGCCACTTGATCACCCACCTCCTCAGCAAGCCAGAGAAGGGGAGAAAATAAGACAAATGTCTCGTGGGTTAAGATAAAAGCAGTTTAATATAGAGATAGCAAAGCGGCGCGTGTGAGAAGCAAAGCGAAGCAGATAAAGCTGTTACTCTCTACTTCCCATCAGCAGCGATGTCCGGCCACCTCCCGAGAAGCAGGGCTTCAGTACGCGTGACGGTTGCTTTTGGAAGGCCCAGAATGAATCTTGCCTCCCCCTCCTGCTCCTCTCCCCCAGTTTATATTACTGAGCTGACGTCATATGGTATGGAATATCTCCTTGGTCAGCCTGGGTCAGCTGTCCCAGCCATGGTCCCTCCCAGGATCGTGCCCACCCACAGCTGTTGGTGAAGGTGGGGGAAGGAATGCTGGAGGGACAGCCTTGATGTTATGCGAGTGGTAGTCATAATATTGATATCAACAACAAGCACAGCACTGCAAGAGCTACTGTGGAAAATCACTACCATCCCAGACTCACTACAATATTAAAGAATTGTGTGGTATGGCATCCAACCATTAGTGATTTTCTGGCAAGACTGCAAGTCTGAAACTATTGTGTCCAATGCCTCTTAGTAACTAATCCTTTCTAATACTTTCCTGAAGTTATTTTTGACACTTAGACTTGGAGACATTTACATGAGTAAATGCTGTAAATACTTGAGCCTCACCAGTGCCCAAAAGCACATTGTGATTAAAGTTACCCCTCACAGGTTGCTTTGACAATGGAAAAGTAGCACTTGTGTTGCAGGTTTTTTTCCCATTTAGAGGCATGTCTTTAACCCTTTGATTTGGGCCTAAAGAACTTGTATGTGTCTAAGTGGTAAAGGTGACAGCATATGGCTATTGAGTTGATGCATGCGGGCCAACAGCCAATTCCTTCTCCTTCCTTGGGGGGAAAAAAAAAAAAAGTACTAGACCAGAAGAATAAATGCTGTGGCTGTATTTCTACCTTGAAGTATGTATTTTATTTCCAAGGCCAGAACAGTTGGTGCTTGAAAGATGGAGGTATACAATGAAATGTGGAAGCTGGATAAGAAGATGGCTGTGATTAACACGGGTGGACTAGATGATCTCTAAAGGTCTCTTCCAACCCCTACCATTCTATGAAATTATTAGTGTCATAGAATGGTAGAGGTAGGAAGGGACCTCTAGAAATCATCTAGTCCTACTATAAATTATTTCAGTGCCTGCACTTTTTCTTCTGGGGCATGAACCAAAGGTGTCTAAACCCTTTCCTCTATAGATGACTGTTAATTATCTGCACTTTATGTATTAACTTTCCTTGAAACTGGCTGTGATTCTTCTTAAATTTATTTTTCTTTCCAGAAGTGCTGAGGCCTTCCTTAAATCTCAGTGCCACGAGAGTTAATACTTGTGTATGTATTCATACATACTTGTGTATGTATGAAAGCCACTTAAACACTGAGTGCCCTCAGAAGCCAATTGTTTGGGGCTGCAAAGTTGGTGACTCTTCTGGAGCTTGAGACTCCATGTCTTCATCAACAGTGTTTTGTGACTTCACTACCACACTGTCTTATGCAAAGGCATGTAGAAAACATTGTGGAACACTCTTAACACAAGCTTGTCAGTATGGGAGCTGTGGCCTGAGGACTGTGCAGGGAGCCATGAGGCCCTGAACAACAATGGCAACATGGTAATTGTTAATTGAACACTGCTATCTCTACATAAGCTCTACACTGAGTAAAGTGTGTAGAACATACAGTCCAAGTGGAAAATGCCACATAGACAGAAGGGACTCATTCAAAAATCTAAGTGTTCTTTTAGCATAGCATTTTGTGTCACTTGCTATACTCTTCAAGAAAACCTAGTTGGAGGGGAAAAGAGGAGAAAAGAGCAGGGTTTGGAACCCTGATGTCTATTGATCTCTTGAGCTAACATAGTGATTTGTAGCAGCAGCCACCTGTCACTCCGACCATGAATTTCTGATTCTGTTACATAACTGGGCTTGTGCAGACTTGATGAGAAATAGTCAGACATTGCTCACGTGCTGCTGCCCACAGTTGTCACGGGTGTTGCTTCCTTCCCACAGTACATTTTATTCCTTCTGTCTTCTGTATGTACAGGATTATCTGACTTTATTCATAGAATTCAGTGCTCTAATGTACTTATTTCTAATGTTCTGTGCTGCTCATGTGATGTACAAAAGAGTTGTGTGTTGGCATGCCCTTCTGACTTTTCATGACTCTGCCTTTAGAGTATTCATCTGGATTTGTACTGAAGAGATACTCAGTGCTCTACTAAAGGATTTCATGCTTATTTATTGGTGGCAGAAAGCTGACAGGCTTGTAAGAGTCTGTTATTTGAGGTCCTTCAGTTTTTGGGAAAAGGTGGAGATGTAGGCTCTGCTGTCCTTTTGAGCTTGACTCTCTCCCTGCTGTTCCAGTTCCTGCCTGTGTTGGTGCTGGTACTTGAAACAGGAACTGTTTATTGAGCAAGAGCCTTTTCGTTCTCCGGCTGCTCAGGCTTGACTTACTGATTCTTTTCAATGAAAAAAATTAAAACTTATTAATTCCATGCAGTCCCAAGTCTTCTTGCAAATTGTCTGCTCATAGTGATGTTATTGTCTATGTGGTGAAATACTCATTAGCCCATAGGTTGTAGGAGACTCAATCTTCCTAACTACAGAGAGCCTTGAGCCATGTTTCTGTTAACAAAATCTTCTGAGTTAATTTTGAAAGGCAATTTAGAGAAAAAGTGATAAATCCTTCATCATGATTTTTACTTGATTATGGTTTCCTATCTTGAAAAAAGGGAAAAGTATTCAAGTTGCATGCAGCTTGTTTAGACCGTGAAAAGTTCTTTGGATTTTCTAAGACAACACACAGTAGCCTGTCTGTACTATGGTTATCAATTTCTGTTTGTATCAGTCCTCAAGTTTCACGTACCCAGGGAAATCCATTTGATTGTATGTGCTTGATTTGAAGCTCTTTGGGCACAGGAGCCAAGGTAACTGAGCTACCAAGCAATCCTTTCTCAAGTCAGCTTCTTTTGCTTAAGGCCAAATGTCAAAGAAATCCTTTGTGCCACATCACTAATTAGAGCCCTGTGACTGTCCCATTAGTTTGACTGTAGACTCCTGTAGAGAGTTCATTGGAATGTTTGTGGTTCTGTCTTCTTATACCTTAATTATATGAATGAAAGATTGTGTTTTTTTCCAGAATGAGACAAAGTCAACTGCAAACTTTCTTCTGAAAGATAAGGATGATGTATTTCTGTGCATATTATAAAAATCTATACAAAGGGAACAATCTTTGAAATGCATTCTTATTGTACATTGTTCTGATACTTTCCCCATAATAATGTCATCTGATATTGCTCTCAATTTGAAAGAAAAAATACAATTTTAAGATACGTACTTATGTGAAGTACAAAAGAGGAAAAAAAAGTAATTGAACTATGAAGTGGTTAAAAACTGATCTTAGAACTACAGTTCATATTTTCTTTCACAAAAGGAATGTTATTATACCATGACTGAAGATGCCTGTACACATACAACTGAGCCAGGCATAATATATAAGAAGTAGCTTTTTTTTTCCTTTGACTAAAAAGTAGTAAGGCAGACTTTTAAGGACATAAGCCTTCTTTCAAGCCCTATAAAACCTCTTCTGACAGCACTTACTTGTTCAATTAGTGTATGTTTGACATCGCATCGTCCACGATTTTAACAGTGTGGGAATTCAAATCACTCCAGCTCTTTTTAATGCTGACAATATACCTGAATGTTGTCTTTGATGAAGATTTAATATTGGCATATGCTCAGGTTGGCTTGTTTTCCATGGTAACCAAGAGCTCTTGTACAGTTTTTATCCAGTTAGATGTTTTAAAGCTTAAAAGCCATCAGAACAAGTAATGTCATCTGAGAAGCTGAAGGTACATTTACAGTGGAGGTTTGTGTAATTAATTTTTTAATCAATTTTGACTCTTTTTTAGCAGAACTAGTTATGCTACCTGGTTTTGTAATTGATGTGTGAAGATGCATTAGAAGTCAGATGACAGTGTTTCACTGGGAATTATCACCAAAGCTAAATTCTCTTCCTTTCTAGTATACCATAGAGCTGCGATACGCTTTGTGTCCACTATTTCTTTCAGGAGCTCTTTTCAAGATTGTGAAGGGCAGCAGGTGTAAATGGCATATGTTGGCAACTTCCTTTTTTCTTTCTTCCATCAATGTTAGTGAATGCTCTTGAAAAAGAACTTCCTTTAAAAATTCAAGAAGAGGCGATTCTGTCCTTAGCATATCATTTATCCCCTCTAGTGGTCAGTCAAGATCATGTGTGTTAAGAGACTAATGTGTATAGAGGAAAGTCAAATTTTAGCTGTATCCTAGAGACATGTTACTGCTGTCTTAGCCGAAGAAGCAGCCTAAATGAAATTGCTTTTTTTCTATAGTATATATATCTCCTTTTTAAACTTTCTATAATAGGAGAATCCATTTTTTAATCAATGCTTATTTTTTTTCCGCTTACAAATGTGACCTGACCCTATGAAGACTTCAATTTAACTTCTTGAATTCCAAGAAGAGCTCAATGGAATGTCTTCACTTTCTTTGACTTTCAATACTAGTAAAATTCAGCACATAAAACAGTTGAGACTTTTCAATAACAATCTTTACTCATAAATTCAGGTCTCAATATTTTATAATCTCATTTGCTGACATTCTGTATCAGAATATTTATAATTCCTAGTGACAGTTGCTTAATAACAAGAAGTAGCAATGATTTTTAACCTAGGGATTGTTATCTTCCCAAACTTACGAGGATTTCTATTCAGAGAGCTATAGTGTGCTTCTGTGGGGGAGTGAGGGAGACTTCCCCCTCACCAAGGATAAGGATTCAAATAAATGAATTGCTGGGGAGTTGGATTCCTGTCATGAAACCACTAATGATAAAAATAGTCTGCCCACTTCAGATACAGTGGAACACTACAGGGCCTTATGTGTAAATAAGGAAAACAAATTTGCCTGTGCAAAGCCCCGGAAGCAGGGTGCAGATGTGCATAGGATGGAAAGGCAGCTTATAGATAGGCTTTTCTGTACACCTTGCTTGTTCTGCCCTTACTGCTGCATCAAGGTCACTTGAGACAGATTATTCAGCTTTGATGATCCCATTAATACAATATTGCTTCTGTTATACAAGCTGCCAGCAACGTGTTCCCACACCCTCATATCAGACTATTTTGAATTCTTTTTTTTTCCAATTATTCCTGTATTTATTTCTTTTGAGGAGAAGGGGAGATGAAAAGTATCACTCTTTTTTGTGCCAATGATAAAATTTCCCAGCTGAGCTATCTTGAGCTGGAGACACAACAGGCTTTCTTTTAGGAGTGATGTGCCAGTTATCAATTATGTTTTTCTCTAATAATTAGATCATGACTGTACGGGGGATCAACATTCCAGTCAATTGAAACCAATTGTACTTAAGAAGCTTACTCTGCAGCATATGATAAAGTGAAAATGAGCTCTTGAAGTAGCTGAATATGTTGCTTGGCTCATAGGTGATGCTTTTTATAGGATGAATAGTTAAGCTTATACCAGTACTGTAGGAATAGCTTTTGTAAATTGATGGGTTACTTATTCAGGTCAGTGTTCACTTGATTTTCTAAGCTATAATCCTAATTGATTAATAAAATCACTGTACTCAGTCTGTTTTCTGGCTTGAGCCTATTATGTGGAAAAGAGTTGCAGAGCAACAGCGCCCAGTGAGAAATACTGAAATTACTACAGCCCACGCTTTAGGCAGACAATTATAAGAGCTCTGTTGAGAGCAGTGTGTTTTATCCAGGGCAGGAAAAAAAGCCAAACCAACCAAAAAAAATCCCCACCAAACCAAAAACAAAGAAAAAAAGGGAAAAGTCTCCTGCCTGCTGGTAAATGTAAGCTCTCAAGGTCCTCATGAAGGTCCTTGTGCAGCCCCACGTGCAGCAGCACTGTAGATGGAAACTGTGCATGGGGCTGACAGCTGCCACATGTTCTGCTGATGGGTGGCAGTTGTCTAAAAAAACTGAGCTTTTCTAAGCGTTTGTTTTAACCATGCTTTATGCTGTGTTCAGACCTGCAGGGCTTTTTGAAGAGGAAGTGGTTGGTTCAAGCTCACTGCTGATTCTGGCAGGAGCTAAATATACAATTTTGGATGAAGTATTGTCTTCTGCTCATGTTGAGTTTGTCTTTGGATAGATCACTGAATAAATCATTGTGATTAACGGCTGTAGGTGTTAATGGAAGGGTGAATGTTTGCATGCAGAGTTCATTCACACTTTAGAGCATCTAGGCTACAAACTCTCTAGTCCATTTTTTTCCTGTTCTGTGTAAAAGTCCGAGGGTGTAAATGAGTCACTTCCTGTGTTTTCCTTCTCTGGGTTAATTTCTACTTGTCAGCATTCAAAAGGCAGAGTTTAAATCTGTCATGGTGTGCCTGAGTTCCTTTTTTCAAAAAAAACCCCAAAACACAACAGCAACAACCAAACAACAAAGAAGTAAAATTGCTGTTTCAGTGCCAGATGGCATAGTTACTGTGGTTAGTCTAAAACTAACCTATGCTTATTCTTGTTGTAATCTCTAGACATAAAAACGTAACTCTAATTTTCCTACTTAAGAATTATAACCAAAACCTTGCAAGCTGCCTTAATGCACCACTATTTCATTTAATTCCTTCTGGTCCCATGTAAAATATTTTAGTTTTATTGTAATTGTAGGGGCATCCAATTTTTGTGACAGATTATTTTGTGAAATAATCTAAACTATCTTCTTTTTTTTCCAAGAAGAACTGTATTAAAATAGATTATTCATCACTTCCAATAGGCTCTATTACTCTACAAAGAGTGTGTTGCCTTTGTTCTGACTGGAAAATTACTTGCCTCAAACAAATCTACTATCATATTTAAACAGATAAAGCAAGAGTAATAGCTCCATCCACAGCAAGTGAAAGGGTAATTTAATACTATGGCAGAAGGATTGTTCCAGAGTATTTTAATAATAGAAGAATGTAATATGACCCACCCAGGTATCATAATCCAGAAGAGTCTGCCTGCCAAAGCACTGCTTTTGATGCTATTAGAACTTATTCCCTTAAGTTAGGAACATGTGAAAGCACAGAATATCAGGCTGATAGAAAACAATAAGCCTTGAGTGTCAGTTTTAACAGTTATAACAAACAACAAAGTATTTTTTAAAGGATGTGAGAGAGTTTTTTGGTTTTTTTTTTTTTTCTCTCCTTTTATGGCTTTAAGGCTTTTATTTTAGTTTTATGACTCTCTAAAATTCCTCATAAATTGTCTGGGTCAAAAGGCCCCTGAAAGCTGAAGGACTCCTAAGTAGGTACAGCAGGCAGTATTTATTTCCTTTCTCTAATAAAGGTACTAACTCGATAGGAGTATAAACTTTGTTAGTTAGTGCAGTTAAAATGTCAGCTATTAGTCTCTACTGAGGGGTCGATTTCGGTGGTAGTGATACATTTTAGGAGAAAATCAGTAAGCTTGAAGTTGCTGAAACAGTTACTTTGTATCCAAAGTTGGTGCTTAGCATTAGATGGAACAAATTCACATGGCACAAGTTTATTTTTAAATACGGGAAGCCACAAATTCGTGGAAAAATGCTTGGCTTCTGAGGATGAAACACACAGTTCTTTCTACTCCTAATATTTCAAGGCCAATGAAGGCAATTTTTCAGAAGACATGGTTCATCAGTGGAGTTTTTTCTCATTTGTTGTTAAATGAGAGTCCAACATACAGCTGGCATTTGTGTATTTGCCAGTGCTTATAGATAGATACATGAATACCTATGTCCTTGTGTAGACAGTAAGTTTTTTGGTGTAGTAACCTTCCACTATAAGCAACACACAGGAGGCTTTTGGATTTTCCCCTCCAACCCCATTGGGTTTTGAATGACAATAGAAGTCTGTAGAGAGCAATCCTGGAAATACTGGCACATATTTTTGAACGTTGTATCGCACAAACACTTGTCAAAACATTACCTTGAAGCAAAGGCAGGTGTGTTAGCCTCTAAATATTGTGGTGGAACTGCCTGTCCAAACAGGAGACTAGAACTTGGACTGCTGAAATGCAAAATTGAGAAACCTTTGCTAGACTTCAGCAGGTTATTTTTGTGTTAAACAGAAGCAAGCTCTGAGGAAACCCGACCCAAAGGTTTTCTTTGCTGTCTTGCAGTTTATACATCTCAGACTTCATCTAAAATTAAAGAATGGGGAAAGGCAAAGGTTTTTGAAAGGCTCTTTGCTGTGCTCGCTAGCAACAACACGCAAAGCTGATGTTCTTTGGCTTTGCAAAATGAATGGATTGACTGTATGTGTGTTACTGGAAACCCCAAGGATTCAGATGTAAGGAATTTAAAAAGCCAGACTAGTACTTTTTCCTTAAGTGTCTTTCTGAAGAAAGACCGGGAAAATATTTATTCAAATTATATGTTCTCCTTCTCCCTCTTGATCTCATTTTTTGACATGATTTCCTTACATATTTTTATGCCTGTTACAAATTTCACAGAATTTTTTCCCTTTGCTATACTCACTTGTTTCTCTAGAATGACAAAGTTCAGTGGAAACAGTTTCATGAATATTAGAGCCTAGAAATAGTCATTGTTTTTAATCTAGACTATGAAGATATGTTGTTTTCCTTCATATATTGTATTTATACTTGTGTGTAGCTTAATAAAGCTACGATATCTTCTCCTCAGGGCTGAAACTAAAGTAGTAAATAAGATTATTATTCAGGAAAATTTACATTTTGATACATTTTTTTGTAAAATTAAATACAGAATGCACAAATGTCCACTAGTCCAAACAGATGAATCATAAAATCACAGAATGGTAGGGTTGGAAGTGACCTTTAGAGATCATCCAGTCCAACCACCCTGCTAAAGCAGCTCCACCTAGATCAGGTCACACAGGAACATGTCCAGGTAGGTCTTGAAGACCTCCAAGGAGGGAGACTCCATACCCTCCCTGGGCGGCCTGTGCCAGGGCTCCCTCACCTCAACAGTAACATAGTTTTTTCTTGTGTTTAAATGGAACTTTTTGTGTTGCAGCTTCATCCCGTTACCCCTTGTCCTGTCACTAGATACAAGCAATGATGAGAGATAATATGAAGCAAACCGTAATTATGAGTAGAAAAAAAGCATGTTAGACATGGTGCTGAGGCTAGACAGAAAAGTGAGGTGGAGACATCAGTGAGTGGACAGATAGTTATATAAAACTACATTTTTACATGAAGTCCATATCCAGTGTAATCTCAGTCCCTGGAAGTGATGTTTAAGGGATAGGCTGAAAGCCATTTAACTTGTACTCTCTTGCTCAAGCATTTACCAGATGCTTGCACTGCCAGAAGCGTTTCTTGTAGATGTTTCCACTTATTTGATATTGTAATATATCAGATAGTATCAGTGTATAGGGAAAGTACACATGTTTGTATCTGCAGATTCAGTTTCATCCTTTTCAATGTTCTACCTAGTAGGGATTTTTGTTGCTTCTGTGTCTCATATTGGATTTACTTGTAACAGTATGGTGTATGATCAGAGTAAAGATCCTGCTTTGACATTAAAGAGCTGTTCCAAAGCCACGTGGTTGATAGGTACACTTTGTCTTCCAGAGTACTTCAAATATAGCAAACTATTTGAGATTCCTTCCCTGTTTTTAATAAAGCATGTCACTCTATGAAACAAAAAGCACTTAAATTATTTACATATGACACCAATGAAACATGAACCCTGAGAGTGAGAACCATCTGATAGGTAGCACGTTGCATGATTAGAGGTGACAGACTCCAAACCAGCAAACTATTATCCTTTCTTGGGAGACTTAACTTAGCATTATCTAGGCTTAGGTTTTAAATATTCTTTAATTTGATGCCTCTTGCTCAAAAAACCAACGCTATAAAAAGTACATATCCCTAAAAATTCTTAAAAATAGTCCAGAGGCTTGAGCACAGGGCTGCAAAGCAGAGAATGTGGCTTCTAGTTCTTGTTTTACTCTTAACCTTTTGGAAGATGTGTGCATTATTTTATTCATTTAACATCAATGTGTTTGCATGGGCTGACAGTAGTTGCAAGCCCAAGGTCTTTATCACTTGTAATCAGAAGAGGGATGTAGATGCTTCTTAGGGGAGAACAGGGAAATTTCAGAGGGCTGGAAATGATGCCTAAAAACAGGTAATGTGGTCGTAGGCTCTTAACCTTACATCGTTTAAGCATTCCTAATTTGTTAAGTACGGAACCAGAGAAATCCATGGTATTCAAGACAAGAAGGATGTCCTGGTGGAAGATAAAACTTCACATGTGTAATCTTATTTCAATCAAATTCTGTCATCCCATTGATATCTTCTGCTCTAGTATCCATAAGGGGATTAAATATATGCATAGGTGGGCCAAGATGATTCTTGAACCATTAATTAACTGTAGAACTTGCCAAGATCACTTGGCAAATTTGTGGGTTGAGGAGTGTGCAACTCGAATTTCTCAGGTTTAGATCAATAACTAATAAACTAATTGCATTTCAGAATAGCTCTGCACTGGTTTTGAAGTTATATAAAAAGCCCACATATATATCCCTTAAGGTGGTGTTTGAAAGTTTAATATTGGAGCTCAGCAGTTTATATTCTTCCTCTGTTAAGTTTGGAAGGATATTATCATCTTTGCCTGAGGTGTCAGTCTCCTTAAGTTCACTTTGATTACTGTACATGTAAGAGTCTCCATTAAAATTAAATTTTTCATGGCCCGGTGCCATGTCAAGAGTCAGATCTTAATTTCCTGGCTCAAAGATGATCACAAATTTCATGATCTGCTGGTTTCAATCAAGCTTCTGGAATAAATGGCGCTGCTGCTTGTTCCTTTTCCTTCCTTATCCTTCCACGTTGACATTGCCCCGCAGCAGGCATTGCCAGAGTAACCAAACTTGCCCCACAGAACAAAGGCTTAGTTTTTAGCAGTTTCATTTCCCCAATTCGGTGTATTGTACAGTGAGACAGCTACTTAACGATGGCACAAAAAAAGGTGATGTGAGAAGCAGGAAGGGCATGGAAGTGCTGGTTGTGTACTAGCTTAAATTTATCTGGGAAACCACATTAAAAGGCAAGAAATTGCAAATGGACAGAGGGACGTGCAGTAGAAAGCTATGAAGCAACCAAAGGGAGTGCTGAAGCAACACTTAGGTAGCAGTCAGATTTAAAACCCACGAAAAAAACAAAGTCTGTTTGCTTGTGCAGAGCCGATCCAGTTGCTGTCTTGTATGCTGAACGAGGCAGGAATGCCAGTGGAAAAAATACCATGTAATTAAACATAACTTGTTTGAGTAACCTCAGGTAGCCTTGTAATTGTGGTAGCCTAGAAACAGTGATTGCCACGAACTGTGTCTTGTGTGGCTAGCTGTGGTTTGAGTTCCAGAGCCTGCTTAGCTTTTCACTCCACAGAAGTCTTTTCCCATGTCACCAGGCATCACTCCTTCCCAATCAGTGCTTTCCAGAATGTATAGTTGATTGAGCTCTTTATTTTTTTTTAACATGTTGACAAATGGCCATTTCCTACATCTAGAAGAACTTGGACATCCTTCTATTTTCAGCCTGTGAAACCACAGACATGTACCACAGGAATACTGTCGTGCACCTAAGGTTGCTCTTCCTCGCGTCCTGAAGCTTTCACCGTGTTAATAGCTGTAATTTTAAATAAATGGTTTTTTAATATGTCTACTAATTTACTGCTTCAGACGGCTTATGAGAAAAAGCATTAGCACACAGGAGGCTGTAGTGCTTTTCACGAGCTTCGTTGACTTGCCATCGTAGTAATTATTAGAGCTTTTGGGTGGCAGACGGCTGTAACTGGTGGTGGTGGGAATGAAGCTGAGATACTTTTAAACAGTGAGCTGTTCCTCATTTGGCATAGTATGGCTGCATCTATGAGTTAGGTCAGTCACAGGTTGAAAACAGTAGGTGATAAAACTGCTAGAAAGTTATCTCATTATTTACAAAGCTACCTCTTGAAAGCAGAACACTTGAGTGACTGACTGTTTTAAAGTCAGTCCTAGTTGCTCATTTTGGGATTCAGGATCAGGCCGCGATAAAGGCCATGAGCAACAGCAGTTGCAAACTGTAGTCGGTGAGATTAAGGAAAATGAAATCCATAGGGTGGTGCTGAGAGAAGAGTGACAGTTGCAAATGAATAGATAATAGGTCTACAACTAGGCTGGTCTGCCAAAGATGGTGATGCATCAATGTGGGTATCTCCCCTGAGCTAGATAATGGACCTTCTGGCCAAAGGAACCATGGCCAACTTAATTCATCTGGATTGAGGCAAAATATTTAACATGATGTGATGTGGAAACTGCCTCAGCTGTGGAAGATTGGTCTGTATCTAAGAGCTGTCTGAAGAGGACACAGAGTTGCACTGAAAAGATGTGTGTGCTGTAGGAAGGATTTCAACGTTAACAGTGCTGCTGGTTCTTGGGGCTTGCTGTACGGGCTGGAGAGTTTTGGCTGTCCTTGTCCAGGGGCGACTGCCCCAGCGGCCGCCTCAGCCGAGCACAGCACCGGCACCCGGTACCGTGGGGAGGGGAAGCGCGAGTGTGGGGAACGAGGGGAGAAGGATGCCCGTGTATGGGCAAGGCAGCGGCGGCGGCGTTCTGGGCTGGCGTGGGCGGAGAGAAGTTGATTGTAGATAACGCGGATGAGCGTGTGCGAGGCTTCAGCTACCCCTCTGCGGTTCGAAACGGGCTGGGAAGCGCTACGGCACAAGAGGCGGGCAGCCGGAGCCTGGCTCCTCGGCAGGGCGAGCGCCCGCAGCTCCCTCCGGGGCGCCGCGCGGCCGGCCGGCAGCGGGACCTGCTCAGGCAGCGCTGGGCGAGACGGAGAGAAGCCATCGGGTGCGGCGGCTCCGCGGGTGATTGGC
>WBNH01002726.1:0-12102 GCA_013401255.1 Urocolius indicus
GGCTCATGTTTAACTTATTATTAGTCAGGCCTATATGAATGGATGGTGGAAAAAAAATGGAGAAGGAGGGTGAATGTTTTCAACTATTATCAACTGAGAATTAGTCCCTGCATTAAATAGTTACAGGAAGAAATTATTCCATTGAAAATTTAGGGTTTACCTGTTCTTTTTCTAGTGAAGTTTCTGAACAATGTAGGAGAAGAGTAAGTATTATTAGTCAACATTATGGTTTTTTTTCTCACAATGTTTGTAAGTATTTCTGTGAGTTAGGAACTTAATCAAAATTTCTGGTTTGTCCTGAACCTACTGAATATTCTGCAAACCTGAGATAAGCTGTTGCTGTCTCTTATTTAACTCCGTTAGAAACCTAGGAATAGTAAGTGAAATGATGATAGACAAGCACAAAGTAAAAAGAGGTGCTGTGGAGGTGAGCACAGATGAGTAGGGAAGTATCTGCAGCTCTGCTCATATAGCTGGCATGGCCCAAATTTCTTTCTGCAAAGACTTGCCTTACAGTGTAAATTCAAGGTAAGCTGCAAAGATTGTTATTGCAGAGGTTATTTCATAGATCTTTCTTACCCAGTTGAATGCAGTACTGCATAAGGCATTATAGACCAAGAACAGTGTGCCTAGATGGGAACAGGTGTCCAAAAAATAAGTATAATTTGCTTGCTCCTGTGCTGCAAACATGGGTCTTTATGGCTGATGGTAGGGGTTGGAAGGGACCTTTAGAGATCATACAGTCCAACTCCCCTGCAGAAGCAGGTCTACCTAGATCAGGTCTCATACGAACGTGTTCAGGAGGGTCTTAAAGACCTCCAAGGAAGGAGACTCCTTTACAGGACATTTTTGTTCATACTGCCAGTAAAAGCATGAGCATTGGAGTGTAAGTACAACTCCAGGTCACAGCTCCTTAGATAGATATCTGTAGGTAAATAGATTAAGTTAGCCTATAGCTCACTGTATTTAGGAGCACTTGCTGTGTTTTGTGGCTATGGTGACATGGTGACTGCATTAATGGGATGAAAGAGGATTGCCTTGAGTGGCTGCCAGTTGTGTCTGCTTTAATGGCCAAAGGATTTATTAAGGTTGCACTCTGATGTTGCACTGATTTGGCTTTCTGCCTGCTCTGTGATGTTCTGTAAAAGATCATGATGGTACAGTGTAGATTTCCTGAAGTTGGAAATGAAAACATCCAATTCCTATTAATTTATTGTAGATGATCAAAAGTATAATTAAAATAGCAGGTTTAAGAGTCTTTCCTTCAAAGAGAACCATCATTTAAAATTAGTGCTTCACCAGCTTGCATTTCTTCTTCAGTCTTGACATCCATTTACTTCTTCCTTCGTTAACTGGAAACAAAAGCTAAAACAACAGTGATCTAAAAACATCACTTAAAGATGTTATGTAAAAGCCATCTTTTAATGATACTTTCATTTGGCAGTTATAAAGGTGTCTCCAGAAGTTGCTTTGCAGTAGAGTTCTTGTTTTCTGGCTTTCCTTCTGATGCTGGGATCGTAGGGCAAAAAAATTGAAGCCTTCTTTGGAATAATGCAAGGAATTTATAGGTTCTAAATTCCCCTCAAGCATAATTCTGCTCAATTTGCATACAATGTATGATTTGCCCTACAGAAGGGTATAATCTTGGCAGGGAATGGAATGATGTTAAATCCATCATCTTTCCTCCTTGGCCACTCTCTCTGCTCCATGCCACTCTTGTGATGGCTGGAACTTTAACCCACCATAGTTTGGAATACTCTTAAGTCCACACTGCAGCATTTGAAGTGCTTTTGCTCCGTTTTCACTTCTGAGGCTTCTAATGTGTCTTCTAACAGTTGACAACTGCATTAAAAATGAAGAATTCTTCTTTAGCTTTGGATTTGTAAAGAATATTAGACAGTTCTCAAACACATTGGTCACTGGAGTTGTTTAATTTTCTGGCCATCAGAAGGACTACTACTTGAGGGAGAGGAACTCTTAAGTCTGAATCCTGTAGTACCTTGATTTCTGTCTAGTGTGGTAGATGTGTTTGAAACCTCCATATGTACACTTAAAAAATTACTCCTCGTCTTCTGTAGTGCTTTCAGAAGCTTCCAACATCATGGAAACATTCCAGATCAAGTATGTTGAATCATGAGTACCCTCAGGAAAGAGGGTGACTTGTAATAAAGCAGGTTAATTAGAGGTTTATTTCAAGGAATTTTATTTTCTGTACATCTACATTGGATAAATGTGCTGAATTAAGAAAGATTAAACATGGTTTTAGGCAGAGAAGATGTAGCTTAGACATCCATTTGTAGTGGTTTTGCCTGGGCCAGGTTTTTTGGTAGCGAGGGGAGCTACAGGGGTGCCTTGTTTAAACAAAAGAGCTGCCAGAAGCTTCCGCTGTAGCTGACAGGGCTAGGGACAGTCAGTTTTAAAATGGACCCACACCTGACCCAGGTCTGGCCAATTAGTGATGGAGGTAACACCTCTGTGATTAATGTATTTGAGAAAGGGAAGAAGTTGTTGGGCAGTTGCTAAACTGCAGCAGCAACAGGGAAGGAGAATGTGAAAACATCTCTGCAGACACCAAGGTCAGTGGCGAAGGATGGGAAGAGGGTGCTTAGACCCTGAAAGACTGTCTTATGACCTGTGTTGAGGACCATCATGAGGCAGTTGTGTCCCTGCAGCCCATGGAGGCCACGGGGAGCAGAGATCCACTCGCATCCCGTGGAGGAGCCCACGCCAGAGCGGGTGGATGTCTGTAGGAGGCTGTGACTCCGTGAGAAGCTCACCCTGGAGCAAGTTCCTGGCAGGACCTGGGAGCCTGTGGGGAGAGAGGAGCCCAGGCCAGAGCAGATTTGCTGTCAGGACTTGTGGCCCTGTGAGGGACTCAGGCTGGATCAGTCTGTCCCTGAAGGACTGTTCTCCCATGGATGACCCACGTTGGGGCAGGGTGTGAGGAGCTGCCTTGTGGCAGCCCTAGGCTGGAGCAGTTCGTGAGGAGCTGCAGCCCATGGGAAGGACCCACGCTGGAGAAGTTCATAAGGGACTGTGTCCCATGGGAGGGACCCCACTGTATAGCAGTGGGAAGTGTGAGGAGGCCTCTGCCTGAGAAGCAGCAGCAGCAAAGTCCATCTGTGATGAACTGACCGCAACCCCCATCCTCTGCGCTGCTGAGGGGGAAGAAAGGAGAGTCCTGGGCAGAGGGAGGGGTGGGGGGAGGTGTTTTAAAATTCAGTTTTATTTCTCATCTCCCTGCTCTTATTGTTCCTTTAATAAATCAAACATTTTTCTCCTTGAGTCTGTTTTGCCTGTAACACTAATTGCTGAGTGATCTCTCCATCCTTATCTCAACTCACAAGCCATTTGTTTTATTTCTCTCTCTCTCTCTCTCTTTCCTGTCCAGTTTAGGAGGGGGAGTGATATTATGACTGGGTGGACACCTGGCCAAACCACTACACCATTGTTAATATTTGATTAATAGAAAGGTGACAGAGGAGTGAATAAACACTTGTAAAGATCAAGTTATCATTGGAGTTCTTCTGAGATCTTGGCTGAGCTCTGATCTGCTCAGCCTCTTTGGAAGCTGTGTGGGAGGAGGTGTTAGCAGTGGGCTGGGAAGGTCACTGACAGTAAACTCCGAGCTGTAAAGGAGGAAGGAAGCTGACTGCAGGGAGTTTCAGAAAGACAGGGTAATAAATTGGCAGGTGAACTTCAGTCTTCATAAATCTAAAGTGATGAAGAGGGTGGAAAAAGAATCCAAACTTTAGTGAATGATGAGCTCTGAACTGTCTTTTAGCTCTTAGGAATTAGATGCATGTTTTAATACATCTATGAAAATGGTGCCCACAGTTCAAGACTAGTTGAAATCAAAACAATCCTAGAATGGTAGGGGTTGGAAGGGACCTTTAGAGTTCACAAAACAACCATGTCTTTGAGATATATCAACACAGGATAGGACATTTTCACTTCTTTGGAACAGCCTCACCAAATGAGGAGGTGATCTTTCAAAACTGTTTAAGTTCCAATAAAGTGCTGGGAAGAAAATATTTGCAAAAATGGAACCTAGTGGCAGAGACAAATATAGATACTGTTTCACTTGAGAGGAAAAAATGGAAAGAAAAGCAAGTACACATTGTAAATGGAAGAATAAATTATAAGACTATTTCAGGTTTAATAGCCTGAGATGATTAGTAGTATCTTTCTTTTTTTTTATTTTGCTTTCTATTATGGGATTAAAGTTTTACTGTCTGATGTAACTCTTGGTAAGGTGGTTACATGGAAACTGTTTTATCGTTTCTTATCTTCACAAACTATATTATTTACTTCTTGGTGAAGGTTTTGCTGATGTCTGCAGATCTCTTCCTATCTCCTGCAGGATTTGCACTGCTGAAGTGCAGCTTTAAGGAGAGGAGCTGCTAAGGGGTTGAAGCCTATTTCTACTAGATTATTTAGGGACAGAATATATATTTTCTTCTCCAATGATAGGTACTCTTTCAGATTCTTCAAATGCTCATATTTCTCCCTTCCCCAGCTGCTTATTCTTCTCTTCCTGTCTGAGTCTTCTATCCAATGAGTTGTATCAATGCCAATCAGCTAGTTGTAGGTCTATCCTTGGACTGAGAGGGGGAAAACAGTGGACTAGCAGAGACAGCAACCTATGCTATAATGTTTGTAGTCAGCTGAAGCCATTATGAATTACACTCCAAAATAAAAAATGCTGTTCTGGATAAATTCAGGTGTATATTGAAACTAGATACATCCAGTATAGGAGAACCCTTTGGCCAGTGGTTTAGTGTGGCTATTTGCCTTTAATAGAATTGAAGAAATTGTTCCTCTTTGCAGTATAAGTCTCCAGAAACTAATCTTGTTTTGGAAAAAAAATGATCTACTGAGTCATTGCTTCATAAGGAAATTTTTCTCTCTAAATGACTCCTGCTGTAAAAATTTACTAAGTCATCTGTGTTTTTCCTGAAGTGTTTATTTGTTGTCTATTTTTGTTCAGTTCAAATGGAAATATATGTCAACTCCACAGAACACGTGGCGGAATATTGATTCTTCTACTAGTTGGTGTGAAATGTGTGGTAAAAACCCAGTCCTGGATGTATCTCAGCTGAAACATCTCCCCTTGAGAAATGAGGGCCTAACATGTAAATTACACATACTGATCACCAAAGTTTACTTCCAGGGTTTATTCACTGGGGAGTCTTTGTTCCCAGCCCTATCTTTGATATCAATGTGGTGTAAATGAGTTGTGCCTGTCTTGATGAGTTGGCAGAGACTTCACAGCTTCAAGGAGATCTAACACCTGCTAATACCAGTGTGAAAGCTTGGCTGCCGAGTTGCCAATCCCACATTTAACCTATTTAGATCACAAGCTACCATTAATCTGGGTTTCTCAGCGTGCTCTATGGAGTGCTTTGGTTTTAGCAGATATATTATTTAAAGAAATCCAGGTGGGTACCAAGGAGTTGCAGCAGCACACATCTTATTTGTTCACAGTCTGGGAAAATATGTTATTTATGGTCCTGATGAAAATTATGTCATTTGAATTTTCTGTGTACAGTAACGAGCTAATACAGACTTGCTTTAATAAGGATGCTTGTGGTGCCAATGACAGTCCAGTTTTGAGATTGGCTTGAGAAAATGCACTTTTTAAAGCTATTCACACTGATACTTGTTTATGTGTGTTTGGAAAATATATGAGACATATCTGAGGTAATTTCCAGCTCCTAAGGTATGTTTTGTAAAGATTAACAGCTGTATGGGCTAAGAAGAGAATTTATATTAATTGTTTTACAAATGTTTGTCTTTCTTACTTTAAAAATGTCTCCTTTCACACTTCAGTAAAACTATTATTTTACCCAAAGTCCTATGGCTGTATCTTTTTTTGGGTACCTAGCTGAAATGTTTCACCTTCTGCTCTGGAGGTTTTGTACAAGTTGTGAGCTAAATTTATTCTGCAAAGAGTAGCCAGAGCCTGGGTAATGCCTGTAAATCTAACCCGTTCCATTTGTATAAAGCTTATGTTGAGGTCTTAACAGTTCAGTGACTGGAGAAGTGGAAAGGGAATGTAAAATTAGAAAAATACACATATTAGAGCTACTTGTGTAGCAGTTTACTCTCCTGCTGCTCTTTGCAAAAAGGGGGGGCAGGGAAAGAGCCAGTTTCTTTAAATAGCCTGGCAGGCTGCGGCTGCGTCTACTTCCTTGTGTGACAGATACTGCATTTCTCATTAATGGTACCTTGCAAGTGCCTGTGGTTGCCATAGTAACTATCTCTGAGCCTTATACCTTAAATTTATCTTGACAAAGGTTATTGTGGCAATTCCTACTAATTGGCTTTTTTTACTACTGCTATTTTTAACTCAACCCCTCCTCCCCTGTTTAAGTTACAAATCCTAAATGTAATGAATTGGCAGAATGGCTCTGGGAGAGAAAATGCTTTACAGGGCAGGACTAATTGGCAACTAAACTCTCTGTTTTCTTCTTCAGTACTTGGTCAGAAAAGTCATAACTTTCAGTGGTAACTAAAATGTTATCTGTTTTGTCCTTCAAATATTTTGATATGAAATAATATTGATGCTTTTGAAACAGGATTTTGGTTTGTGAAAGGCTCCGGCTGTTGTTTATTACCAAATATTAGTCATGTTGTTTATTACCAGATATTACTACCAGCAGAGATATGAGGAAATAAGCCATATCCTGAAGACCTGAAAAGCTAATTTCAAGTAAGTTTGTAATAAACAGAAGATTGCACAGTAAGAAGAACTATCCTTGTGCTATATTAGCACCTGGGACGGTGCTATATTAGTACAAATGCAGTTACCTGGCATCTGCTGGTACAGCAGGTTGAATTAAAAAGTTATTAATAGCCTGATGATATCATTGTTTAATTTCCTGTAGATGTTTTAGAGGACTACTGCTACAAGGTTTCCAGCATCTCAGACCTCTCAAATTTAATTGCTTGATTGACTTCAGTCAGGTTTTTCAGTCTCAAGACTGAGACAGCGAAGTGGTGACTTGATGAGCAGTCACAGAGTATTGATCTTATAGGTACAGAGCAGGAGAGCAGAAAAGTTACAGGTAGAATGAGGGCTTTCAAGCACTGTGACTTTTGATAGCGTGGAAGGACCAGTTTAGTTCTGCTGAACAGCAAAAAAATGTGATTACAGCTATGATAAGGCACAAAATGTAGCCATAAAGAAAGCAACGTGATAGGAGTAAATCAAACCGTGCCATTAGAGGAAGGGAAAGGGCAGAGGTTTCTCAACTTTTCAATAAGGTGAAGGATACAGCTGCACATTCAACCCACTGTTGTACACTCAGCCAGTTCCTGTGTTAGAGTTCACCCAAAGGCAGAGCCACCATTCATTTGATCTTCTTTCTATTGAGATGTATGAGGAGGACTCTTTCAAAACTTCCTGACCTTTAAACACTGAGCTTTCTTGTTTCCTGATGTAGATGAGCACTTAAGTGTAGGGCACAGAAAACTTAAAAGACTTAAGAAATGTTTATTCACAGCTGACTACTTCTGAAAAGCTCAGGCAGATGCACTTAGTTGCTTTGAAGCTCAAGAACACATACATTCAAACTTATTAGAACGATTTCATTTTCTTTTTATGCCTTGTCACAAGGAATTTACAAGGACTGTAAATTGGTGTCTGGGATTGTAAATTTGCTACAAAGCCAGAAAGATCTCTGTGAATTTTTGTGGTTTTTTTTTTTTTTTTTTTTTAAATAATATTTATTAGGGAATTCTTTACCTCCTGTAAGTCTATGCTTACACCCTATGCAGGGATGTGTTTCAACACTTTTTCTTTTTTCTGTTGTATAAATTTGGCCAGAAGCCTCTTATTCAATAGCAAAATCAAATTGAAAGATCTGGAAGATTGTCATTGGGTTTCAGCATTTTTAATTCTCCTCCTTCAGCTTGAATGATGGAGACCAACTCTATGCTAAGTAGGTAGACAGGATTTATATCTTGTTTACAGTAAGTCTGCCTTTCATATAATTTAGCATGAAGGTAACAGAGCTTTGTGGGATAGAAAATAGGTATTTTGTCACTGGGAAGCCAGTTTAATGTGCTTCTGTAGAAAGTTCCTTCTCTTTCTTTGTGTGTTTATTGCTACAACTCCTAACGCTCTGTTGAGCTTTCTAGATTTTCCTGCATTCTTCACTTGGTATGTCTCAACAGGAATAGAATTCAGAACTGATATTTGCCCAGTGTTTGAAAATTTCAATGATTTTTATGTAACAGGTGTTGAACTGGAATAGCAAACCCCTTCTCACCCGTTTTAATTTTATAAGTACATTATAAAAGGGGTGCATGTTGTGATTTGGGGCCTAAGGGAAAAATGGCAAATCATTTTCTGGCTGTCACTCAGCAGGAAAGTGCCAAGAGCAGAAGCATAATCTGGGTTTGCTGTAGCTGTCACTGAGTGCTGAATTCACTGCCCTAGCAGCAGCTCAACATGTAGTGTATACCCAAATGTAGACATAAACACAGTGATACCAAGAGCTGGGATTTGTAAAGAGCAGCTTGAAGATTCCCAGAAGTTTATACTTTAAACACGTCAGCAACAGTGGTCAGAAATGTAAACGATGATTTATGAACACATAGAACGTTACAGAATTGGTGAAGGTGCATTGTTTGTCCCCATGGTCATTGCTGGAAAGGCCAGAGCCCTGTTGGGAATCTAAAATTAAATATGAATTGAAGAAAACAGTGTTCACATGCTGGTACAATTTTTCAAGCTTTTGAGCCATTTAAACTTCACTTTTGTATAGCAAATGATACTTGCTGCATAAAAGAACGTCTGAACACTTACTGAAGAGTTTTTCTTTCTGTGTTGACATTTCCACTGTGTTGACCATTAACTGTAATTTTTGTTCTTTTCAGCAATTTTGTATCTTTGTTTTGTTTACAAACCCATTGACAATGGAACGTCTTTTTCCTTTTCTTTTTCCTTTTTCCTCTGTGACACAAAGTGATTCTGATCACTGCTTAGGTTTTGTACTTACTGCTGCAGATGAAGATGAAGGAATAATACAAACTTATGGAAAAAGAAGAAAATATTATCTCAAGTCACAACAGCAAATGTGTTGTTGAGCCAGCAATGTGCCCTCGTGGCTAAGAAGGCCAATGGCATCCTGGGATGCATCAAGAAGAGTGTGGCCAGCAGCTCAAGGGAGGTTCTGCTCCCCCTCTCCTCTGCCCTGCTGAGGCCTCATCTGGAGTCCTGTGTGCAGTTCTGGGCTCCCCAGCTCAAGAGNGGTGAACCTGCTTTTGCAGAGGGGTTGGACTAGATGATCTCTAAAGGTCCCTTCCAACCCCTACCATTCTGTGATTCTGTGATTCTATGATCTCTCACTTAAGCCTACTGAACCTATCTAATTTGTCACAGATACTAATTTAATTATCATTGAGAAAATTATAAAGTAATTTTTGATAGAATATAACCCATTCTATGATTCATACTGAATTACCAAGTCCACAGTTTATTCTTTGTAAAATACTGTTTTATCCAGAGACCACTAAAGTCAGTGCCTTGTTAAATGCCCCAGAAAAAAAGAAAGAAATATCAGAAACAAATCTTACGTATAATAATAAGACTGAATCCTGACTGGTTCCAAACAGGTAGCATAGTTTTGGTGATAGTGCATTTCCTTGACCGAATAGATGTTGAAACGTCTTGATTGATGTGTGTAACAAAGCTGTCTCTGGCTGCAGAGGAAGAGATTTTTGGGAAGAACTATTGGTGATAACTCAGTAGAAGGTTTGCCTAGAGTGAAAGCCACAGGAAAGGGATCATATTTATTACTAACACACTGCCGAAACCTTTGACAAGCAGAAGGTGCTGCAGAAAAGTCAAAGGTAACGGTGAGTTTCAATGTGAGTTACTCTTACTCCCCATTTTAGGAGAATTTCAGTTAGTGTTCTTACTTCAGAATTTCAGTGAGTTCAGTGTGGTTTTTTTCAGAATCTGCTTGGCAATCTGTATTATATCCTAGATTTAGATATTTCCAGATAACTAAGCAGACTTAGAAACTGAATGGAATGCTGGTGTAGTTAACACATTGCTGTGTCTTCTTGCCATGCAAATCCAACTTGTGAATGACTCACCTTAGGAGGATTGTGAAAGCTTATGGAGAGTAGTGGTCTAATGAAATCTGCCATGAAAATGGATTTGTTTAAAGTGATGTTGAATTTTATCTTCATGAATGAAAATATAACTCATAAGCTCCTGACAGCTTGAGCTATAGAAAGTATACTCAGGATATTTATTTAAAACCATTTTTGGCCTACAGAAGTTTGTTAGAGGTCTGTTAGCATTGGATACCAAACCTGGTAAAAGTACCAGACAATCAGAGAGAGAGAGAGCTCTCAGTCAACAATTGAGTACAGCCTCTCTAAGAGACCAAAGTTGTGGGAAGACCATTAATGTTTCTTTGTACCTCCCAAATAATTAACAAACTGACAGAAGCTGAAGCTCGAGATTTAGCTATGATTAAATCTAATTATTTCATCAAAAAATGGTTGAAATCCTGCAAAAGGTAATTAATTCCATGTGCTGCAAAGCCATGCATACAATTTAAACACTGAGATTTTGTTTTCATTATCAGAACCTGAAATCTCATGGCTATGGTGAGGATTAGTGCTCTGCCTGACCTTTCCAAGCTCCCTTTATGAATCTGTGTTTCTATTGAAACAAATTTGGTGCAATTGCTTTTTTTCTCCTCTGTCTCCACTAAGTTTTGAATTTGCCAGCAAATTGAAGACTAGAGAGATCTCAAAGATGCATTGAAGTCCTAAAAGTTCTGTCAAAGTCATTGATGGTAGAGGGGAAAGAGAAAAATTGCTGCCTCTATGCTGAGAAAGATATTTAGAGAATGTATATTTGATTCAGCAAGTGGAGCTTTTTGGTTGTTTGTCAAGGAACATCGAGAAAATTCAGATTAGAGGATGAAGAAAAGTGAACAGAAATCCATATAAGGCATATTATTATTCTTCCTTATGAAATAATTTCTTGCATTAAAAGTAGTGCTCTATCATCTCTCAGAGGGAAGGATTTTGATCAAATACTTCCTCAGCTTCTGTTTCAGTTTTTGTTAAAAATGATCCTGAGTTTTTATCTCCACCTGAAATAACTTGTTACATTGTCTTTAAAGAACATAGTAACTTGACAAAGAACAGAATCCTAGTATTAAATATACTTTTTCTGTTAAGGACTGAGTTTTCCTAAACATGATTGTTTTAAGCTGCTATGTGCTTTCTACTCATATGTCTTTGAAGAGCAGTTTTAGAATTCCAAGCATTCATCACTGCTTCTGATGTAAGTCAATCCTGAATGATGAAAGGAGTAGGAAGGTTCACCCCAGAGCAGCTGATGAGTGAGTTGTTCCTTCCTCAACTGACAATGATCCAGGAAATATGGTGCCCAATAAGAATTGCCCTTTCTGGAGTCCAGCCTAATGTCTTTTTTGCCCCTTATTTTTCAAATCTCCGTCTTTTAAAAGAATAGTTTTAAAGTATTTGTTATGTTTTCCTATTCTTGTCTTTCAAAGTTAACAAATAGTTCCCATATTTCTTTCAGTTGTTCTTTATCACTTTTAAAGCTGTATTTATTGGTGTTACTGGTTGAAATCTACTCAAGCTTTTTGGATAGATCCTGAATATCAGGAGATTCGTTCACTTACATTCATGATGTCATTTTTCCTAACACTTTCATGTGTTTCCTTTACAGTAGCCAATGGGAAATTATAATAATACTCTTCTCAAAATCTGTCTTGGCATCTCTGTTTTAATTGGTGTGCTTTCTGCAATGCCCTTTAATCCATTCTGTTCATGTCTGACCCGTGTCAGAGATAAGTGCCTTTTTTCACAGTATCACAGAATGGTAGGGGTTGGAAGGAACTCTTAGAGATCATTTAATCCAACCCCTCTGCTCAAGCAGGTCAACCTAGATCAGGTCGCACGGGAACATGTCCAGGTGGGTCTTGAAAATCTCCAGAGAAGGAACCTCCACACCCTCCCTGGGCAGCCTGGGCCAGGGCTCCCTCACCTCAACAGTGAAGTAGTTTTTCCTTATGTTTAAATGGAACTTTTTGTGTTCCA